>CBVK0100639361.1:0-13455 GCA_900067695.1 Picea abies
CTACACACACATTAGCAGCGTTTCCTAGACTAGCCAAGTTAGGAACATTACAATTGAACATAAATATATTCTCCTTACTATTTTTGTTACTTCATACAACACAGGCATAAGTGGAGGGAGACCCCCAATTCTCGGTTCTAATTCTAAATATTTGTTAAGCATGCAACATTACTGAGTAGTTTCATACACTTTTGTAGAGCTAAGTATGGATTTTTTTTTTCATTTTAATGGTTATTCCCTTCCCTCACTAAAATATTATGTACAATATTTCTCTTATTAGGCAATCATTTATTAAATATGAACATCCTAAAATTCTAAGATGGCATTTTCTTATCATAAATTAAAGGTGGATTTGACACTACCCATGCAATTGCAAGGTAAATCCTTTATATTGCTTGAATTGTTAACTTTTATATAATTCAAATTGCAAGGTAAATCCTTTTAATCTCTACAATAAATGCCAATTTTTACACTTTCCACTTCAGATTATATGATATAGATTTATATGTATGAATACTTTTCTTCCATTTCTCGGAAGCCATATGACAAGGAAACCATCAAATTCAAAGGTGTAGACACTCATATAAATTTTAACATCAATGATTATGATCATATAAAGTAGGGAAAGAAAGAATATTTCCATTGCACGCGTATTCTTTTCTATTGGAGTTAAATATTTTTCATTGAATAAATATGGTTATTCCGATCCACACGAGTAAACTCACAAATGAATAATTTTCTTATGTCCTTACTCGTTAAAGTACCATATTTCCTAGAGGAAATTCAAAGTTTATAGGTGTGACCTTGCACAAATGTGGTAGATGGGAAGTTAGATTGGGACAAATTCTCGGGAAAAATTTAAATGGTGGCAATCAACGCGTGCAACCACTATAAGTGTTTTCTGCAAACAAGAGGTTGGTTGAATAATCAACAAATTATGCATTCACCCACAAAGAAAATATATGTTTTCAATATGAGTGTGCTCTCATGTTCCTAAACAAGATAATAAATAAAATCTCAGAAGAAGGTATTAACGTGCCCCTCCCACCATGTACATCCATAGAAGTTATCACATTTACAAATAAATCTCATGTTTACCCTACATACAACAAAGATTTCATTAACATAAAAGAAAAGCTTTAAATTACAGCATTTTGGCCACAAAGAAAGGAATTTCACATTTGGGTGTGGATGTATACATACCTCAATTGTTGAGATACCCATTATTGTTGTGGTAGCTACCACCATAGTTAATACGATTTTATATGATATTTGATACAAGTGCAAGTACCAATGAATCCCAACACAATCATTCATCATTACCTCATGACATTCGAGTATTGTTCCTAACCTTACAAGGTATACCCTCACAAGGTCTTATGACCCATTGTTTTTTAATAGTAGAGTCACACCAAATATGATGATAATTTACCCTGGAAAGGTGTCATTATGGGGATTATCACATAGATCATACATACAAATTGTCTTAATTAATTAATTTGGCAACATGCAAAATTCTCAAATAAACCCACCCAGAACATATAGGGAAGGAAATTCTCAAATAAAGCCATAAAGAATGTCTTAGAATTGAAACCCATCATACCATAGGGTACAAAAGGAGTTGTTCTTATAACAACACATGTTTTTTTAAATAAAAAAAATTTACATTATTTATGGTTAGAGACTTATTTTTTATTAATACAATTTAGTAATATGATTATATGTAAACAAGACCTGGTTATCTAAAACATTTTTTAACAAATTACATTCAGACTCCCTCTAAACAAATTTAGAGCAAATCAAAAGAAATATTAAATTACATATCATAATGAAGTTTTGTGATCAAATTATAATGTTCATGTAGCTAAAAACTAAAAAATATACATAATTGTACGTGAAGGATAATTCGTCGAGGATAATTTTCATGTTCACTCGATCATGGTAAACTCGTGGAATGCATTGGGAAGTTGCACTTCGTGTTGCGTATAGAATGGTGAAACTAAGGCATTGTTTTATACATTGTATATCTAATTATATATCTAATTATAACAATGTTAGTTTTTATTAAATTGTATAAAATTTAAAAGCAAAACGTATCATTTTTACTTTTATGTGGCCCAATTTAAACAAGGAATTTAGAACTTTCATTTTAGTTGTGCAGAGAGAATCCTTGATAACTGGAGCTTAAATAAATGGGTTATCAAACCCAAGCTATTGTATAATAATGATGGAATTCAGAACTTCCATTTCAGTTTTGTACATAGAATCTTTGATCATGGGGACTTAAGGAAATGAAACCCAGGTTGTTGTATAATAATGATGGTTTTTTTATTAAATTGGATTATTTTATTTAAATGGAAAAAAAAAACTTAGAATAACACGTAAAGGATTTGGCCAAACATATGGAATGAATTCAGAACTTTCACTTTAACTTTGCATATTGAATCTTAGATAGTTGAACCGTAATAGGAATGCATAATGAAGCCTTGGAAGTCTTGTATTGTATATAAAACATGATTTAGTGAAGTGGTTGTAACAAGTTGAAGTGAGTGATCGACCATTATTGGAGTTCTTTTCTCCAGTTCTACCTTCAATTTCCTATTATCACATAGTTATAGTGAAGTTCCAGCATAGCTATCCGTAGAAACAATGACTAAAAGGTGTTGTTGTTGATTTTCAGGAAATAACATCCCATCTTCTTCTTCTGCATAGCCTCCCGTTAATAAAAATGCTTCCAGAGGAGTTGCAAAATAAGAAGCCCATGATCTAAGGTTGCAGGGCCCCCAAATCCCCATTCCTGCCTCCACTTCTCATGATGTTTCTTCTTCTGCTCCAACGCAGATTGAACCCCAACCCCACAAGGCTCCAAAATGTGGTGATCACTCTTGCAACACTTCAAAGGTGTATGAACTTACAAAGAAGATTAAAGATGTTTCTCTAGTCGAATATGCAATCCCTAGATATAAATTTTTCTCAAGACATAATCCATGGGACCTTAGCGAAGAAAATTAAATACTAATCTACTTGGATAAGAACCCTTAACACTCACCCCTTGACATTGATGTACTTTTCTTCTGGCTTCATAACCTCTCTTCCTGAGTCACCATCATCCTTATTTAAAAACAAGTACATGCTTGAAGATCTTTGAGCATCAAGAGACGTGTATGAATGAAAATGCCACTAGAAATCGAGAAGATATTGGAGGCCAAGTAAATCAATTTGAGGTCAAGGCATTTGGACAATGGATTGACAGTGTCATTGAGTCAATTTCCCTAGAGATTTAATGTGATGGGAAATATACAACGACATAATAAAAATAGATGAAAAACAAGTAGCGAGCTTATAGAGGATGCAGACAAAGGATCATAATGAGTGCAGATACGATTAATCAAACTTTTAAACAAACTTGTATGAAAAAGGCATCGCCATTATATTTAAGTAAAATTACCCCATTACCCCACTCTGTGTAAAGTAAAATGCACCACCATTATATTAAAATATAGCATTGGTTTCAGTAATTTATTGTCCTGACACATCACAAAGATACCCACACTATGTATAGAGTTAAAAAAATTGTCATTATACTTAAAAAGTATATACATCAAATTTAAACCAACAACAGATTAGGAACTTGAAAATAGAAAAAGGAGGATGGCAAAGTCTTTCTTGAAGGTAATAATACACTAGAAAATACATAATTGACTTGTTACCAGAAAAATTAAACAATTCACACTTAATCCTCAAGCACAAAATATAATCTATACTTGCAGTCATAGGCTTCTTATTATGGACCATTTGGTCATCATAGCACATCACTCATTTCTAGAAAATAAGGTTTTCTTATATACATAACGTTATACATACAAAACTAGATGAGATCCTTTGCTAGGAAGATGGGGTTATAACATTTATCCAATTGACAAGAAGATTCCATATGCTATAAACTTGTGATTTGTCTCCTTCACTCACATAAAAACCTGCACAGATGGATCGGCGTTAAACAAACTTTAAACCTGAAACTATTTACAAAAATATATTTGCATCGACCTGGAACAAAGTCTACAAAATCTTTGTACAACTTGGATTTGTATTCCCTGTGAGAAGATGCTCATCATTATCAATGCATGGGAAATTAGCAGTGCCCCCGCAGACAGAAAATGAATTATCTTCAGTCAATATTCCTCATATTTCCAAGGAAGTAATGACTACCATACAATGTTACAATTCAGAACATCAATCATCACTACATAATTCCCCTTGTTATATGATCTTTCCCAACACAAACACAAATATAATTGAGATTACAAATAATAATTATAATATCCATGATTAAATGAAAAATTGGCCAATCATAAATCATAGGACTTGTGGTTTCTTTTCTTTGGGATTTCTGGGATCCTCTCTTGCCATCACTGACAAAGTTATAATTCTTCTTCTTACTTAGCCATGGGCTCTCTCATTCTCGTGGTGTCACTATTACACATTATTTCAAATCCTACAAACATAAATTCGTTGTTCTCTGATTGATCAATGAAATGATTTGTAGCAAAGAGATCTGTCATTCATTTTCCTCGTATTTTGAATGAACAAGAAGTATATACTAAGAGGGCAAAGAGGCGGTGATGTAGTAAATGCAAAGGAGGCGATGGAGAAACCATAAGATTGGCAACAAGGTTTTGGAAATCTAGGGGTGAAAAAGACACATGGAAATATTATATAGGCTGAAAAATTAGACATGCGACAAAGGATCGAGGTGAACATCCCCTTAAAATAATGCCTTCGGTGTAATTAAAATATAGATTATTTTTTCACATTTGTTTTTGTATTATGTACACTTACATGAAACAAATCAAATCAGCCCGAGTCAATGCCCTCGCATACAATTCCTTGTATTTATTTTCTCATGCTACGCATGCATAATGCACATCTACATATGTTCATGAAAAACACAAATATTGTTTGAAAATGGTACAAAGACGGTGAAGATATTGACTGATGGAACCAGAAAGGAAACGTTGTAACTAGAAACAAAAGAAATGAAAAGATGCCAAGCATAAATTGACTCGTCGATATAACCACCATCAATTTGAACGAGCATGTTCTAAAGTAACATCACTCAATATTTTACTTTATAATTGTTTAAATTTCTCAATTTAAATATAGGTAATTTATCTCAATTAATATAAAAAATTTTTAATTTATTTAAAAAAATAATTAATAGAGATATATTGGTTATTATAATGTTTGTTAAATAATATATTTATATGATGGGGTTTTATTGATCAATTCATTCATACAATGATTATATTATCCAATCAATATAATTCATATAAGTATGATCTCATGGTTGAATTGCATGCTAATGCGAGATTAAAGATATACTATAAACTAAATTGTAGTGTCATGCTTCCTTGTAACAGAAATCCACTCAAATGCATGCATTGACATATCATCTTTCATACCGTTGCAAAATAATACACTGCAAAATCGAACACAAAATGTGTTTCATGATCTTTGGTTACAATTGAAAGATAACATTTTTAGTGTTGTGATAATCACTTTACGAAATTATTTCTGCACATTTTTTTTTTCTAAATTGTGATTTTATTAGTTACACATAAGAATATAGTTCCACTAAAGTAAATAGAACTCTTAATCAATAAAAATACATATTTAATTTATGTAATAAAAATATATATTTAATTTATGTAACACTAATAAGTTCATAGCTATTATATTATATCATAGTTCTATCCATCAAGGTGCATAAATCTGTGGACAATCGTTTGCATGAAATATCATACATGTGTATGGAAGTACATTGGTTGTGTCCATTTCATTATAATGGAAAAAATAGACTATGAATATGCACTTAGTTATGTTGGTTATGTGTTATGTTCTTTGCAAAATTGATCCTATGTATTGTACATTGATATGGGAGAAGTGGGGGAGGGCCTGTAGTCCCTGGAAAAAAAAAAATGGCATTTTTTTGCGTTCGATTTTGGCAATTTTTTGGCACATGGTTTTCGCCGATGGTTTTCTAATTTTGGTTAAGGAATTAAGGTTGTTGACTAATTTGGGTCAATGTATTAGGGGTTTGGATGCCACGAGATCCTATGTATGTAGTGTATTGTAAACAATGAAGAAAGATGATTAATAAAGAAAAATAGAAGTGTAGCTCTAAATAAGTTGTTGGTTTTCTCGGTTTTGGGTTTCCAAGGTAAAATCTCTGTGTAATTTGTGTATGTGTGTGTGTCATTGTATATTTTCTGTTTTTATTAAGAATCTATTTGCAGTAATTAATTGTACAATATATTTTCTGTTTTTATTAAGAATCTATTTGCAGTAATTAATTGTACAAAGTTAAAATCTACATTTGGTATCAGAGTTTATATTGGCTTCAAGGGGGCGTCTTTGTGGCTAATGGTTTGGCTCAGGTCTATGATAAACCTTGTTACAGTGGGAGATTTGCAGTATTGATTCTTTAGGTGAAAATAAAGGGCGAGAAGTTCAAAAATAGAGATAAAAAATTTAATGGGCAAATTTTTGAGTTGTGAAAGCTCAAGATGGAAGATCTGTTGGTGGAAAAAGATTAGTGGATCATTGTGGATCCAGGTACTGCACCTACAGGAACGTTAACATAAGACAGGGAAAAATTGGATCGAAAGGTGAAGAGCACAATCTGGTTGTGTCTCTCATATTTAGTATTACTAAATGTCTCAGGGGAAGCTACATCAAAGGAATTATGGGATAATTTAAGGGCTTTGTATCAGTCAAAGTCCCTGGTAAACAAAAGGTTCCTATGGAATAAGTTGTATAACCTGAGGATGAAAGATGGGGACTAGGTGAGAGAGAATTTGAATTCATTCAATACTGTGGTAAGTCAACTATTATATGTTTATATTAAGAATTTTGATGAAGATAAGTGTATAATTTTATTGTGCTCTTTACCAAACTCATGGGATAGTTGGTTGTGGCCATAGGTATTAATACAACTACTTTAAGTTTTGATGGAATAACATGGAAGGACAAAGAAAAGATGCATTATTTGCAAGAGGATGCCCCCATGAAAGAAACAGATCTAAGTCTTCAAGTGGGATATCTAAATCAAAGGGAAGAATTGAATCTCTGGGAAAATTTGTAAAGGTATGTTGGAGATGTGGAAAAGAAGGGCACTATGAGAAGCAATATAGATCCAAAAGTGTTAAGACAGGGAAGGGATATGAACATGATCCTTCTAAAGAAGAAAATACCTTTGTGGAAGTTCAAGGAGGGGAAGTGTACTAGCTTCTTCAAGAACACATGTAGATCATGAGGCATGGTTGGTTGACTCAGGTGCATCCTTTCATATGACTCATCACAGGGAGTGGTTTTGAAAATATGAAATGTATGATGGAGGTGATGTTTTCCTAGGTGATGACTCAATGGCCAAAATCATAGGACGAGGAAAATTCAAGTTGAAGCTCATGGATGGAAGTATTAGAACACTCCCTGATGTTATGCACATACTAGGATTGGCTAGAAATTTGTTTTTTGTTAGCAAAATTGACAATGCAAGGGTAAAAATAATGTTTGAGAAAGAAACATGCATGATGGTTTGAGGAGCAATGGTGTTGTTGAAGGGAGTTCATTTTGGAAATCTATATAAGCTGCAAGGAAGCACTATGCAATAGTTTCATTGTTCCCAAGATTGGAGTTAAAGAAGAAAAAACTCCTACAATCTCTGGAGAAAATACTATGTTGTGGCATCCAAGACTAGGGCATATCGGAGAGAAAGGCCTTCAAGTACTACATGGTAAAGGTATAGTTGAAGGTATTTCTAGCTCCTATGTGTATTTTGACTTATGTGAACATTGCATATATGGGAATCAAAATCGGGTAAGATTCCCCTTTGGTGCAACGAGGTCAAAGAGAATTTTACAGTTGGTGCCCAATGATGTGTTTGGACCTGTGTCAGTTCTATCATTGGAAAATTTTGTGTAATATGTCTAATTTATAGATGAATTCTCAAGGAATACATGGATATATTTCCTCATGAATAAATTTGAAGTCTTTGACAGGTTTAAAGAGCTTAAGGCTCTTGTGGAGAATCAAATAGAGAAAATAATTAAGGTGTTGAGGACGAATAATGGTGGAGAGTTTTGCATAAACAAATTTGAATATTTCTGTAAGAAGTGCGGTATAGAAAGGAATAATACAACTCCATATACACCTCAGTAGAATGGAGTTTTAGAAAGGATGAACATGACGTTGATGGAAAAAGCAAGGTGCATGCTCAATGGTGTCGGGTTAGGACAAGAGTTTTGGGAAGAGACAGTGAGTATTGAATGTTACATGGTCAATCGATCACCCTCATCAGCACTGGATGACAAGAATCCACACGAGGTATGGACTAGTAGGAAACCCTATCTCACATATCTGAGGGTATTTGGTTGTGATGCCTATGCTCATGTTCCAAAGGAAAACATGAGTAAGATAGATAAAAAAATTGAAAAGTGTATCTTTATTGGTTATAAAGATGGTCTAAAAGGTTATAAGCTTTGGAATCTAGAAACTAAAAAGGTAGTGTATAGTTGAGAAGTGGTATTTAGAGAAAAAAAAATATGTTGTCAAATAAGAAGTCCTACCAAAGGAGGAAGAACCACTGACAGTAGAGTTTGAATTGAAGGATAATGAATTGGACTCTACAGAAGAACATGAATCAAAAGAAGAAGATCCTCATACTCCATTATTGAGGAGATCAGTTCAAGAAAGAAGGCAACTAGAAAGTTATACTCCATCTGATTTTTGTTCATTTTTTTCTTTTTCGATTATTGATGATGATCCTAGAATTGTTAGGGAAAAAATGGATTTAAATGATGGAAAACTGTGGAAAATGACCATGGTTGAAGAAATGGTATCCTTGGAAAAGAATGAGGCTTGGGATCTAGTGGAGTTTCCTACTCGAAGAAATCTCATTGGCAGCAAATGGGTATTTAAGAAGAAGTTGAATGCAGAAGGAAAAGTGGAGAAATANNNTTTAAGAAGAAGTTGAATGCAGAAGGAAAAGTGGAGAAATACAAAGCTTGGTTAGTAGAAAAAAGTTATTACTAGGTAGAGGGAATTGACTTTGATGAGATTTTTTCTCCTGCTGCCAAGTTACCTTAAATTATATTTATTTTATCTGTTGTTGATGCTTTTTATTTTCAAGTAGAATGGATATATGTGAAGACAACATTCTTACATGGGGATCTGGAAGAAAAAATCTACATGGAGCGGCCAGAAGGATTTGATGTGAAGGGAAAGAAAGAGATGGTATGCAAGCTGAAAAAGTCCATGCATGGGTCAAAGAAATCACCAAGGATGTGATATCCAAAATTTTATACTTATATGTTGGGACTTGGTTTCACAACGAGCAAAAGAAACAAAAGCATATCATTGTGTGTATTTCAAATTAATCAATGATCATCTTATTTATTTGGACTTGTATGTGGATGATATGTTGTTGATAGGAAACAACAAGGAGATTATCTAGGATGTGAAAAATAAGTTGTACTCTAAGTTTGACATGAAGGATCTTGGTGCTACAAATTTCATTTTAGGAATGGAAATTAGAAGAGATAGTACAAACATGAAACTCTGTTTAAATCATAGGAAATATATCAAGACAATATTGCAAAGGCTTAATATGCAAGAATGTAAACCGATCAAGGTTCATGTTCTTGTAGGTGTAAAGTTACATGTAGATCAATGTCCCAAGAAATAGGAAGAGGAAGGGGACATGTATCTTGTTTCATATGCGAGTGTGACTGGCAGTTTGATGTATGCAATGGTATGTACTAGACTAGACATTGCACATGCAGTGGGATTTTGGAGAAGGTATATGTCAAAACCAGGGAAGGAGAATTGCACAAAAGTAAAGATGGTTTTCAGGTATTTGCGTGGAACTACTAGTTATGGATTGTGATACCAAAGAAGACCAAGATTGGATAGAGTGTTGTACATACATGGGTTTGTTGGTGCAGACTAGGTCGAAGATATAGATTGCAAAAGATCTACAAGCAGGTATATGTTTAACCTATTTGGAAGAGCAATCAGTTGGATGAGAAAAAGATAGGTTGTAGTGGCACTCTCAACTACAGACATTGAATACATGGAAATCATTCGTGCGAGCAAGGAATACGTATGGTTACAAATATTGTGTAGGTATTGGGTTGGTGTACAACAAGCTGTAAGGATAGATTGTGATAGTCAGAGTGCAATCTTCCTGGTGAAGAACCCGACTTATCATTCAAAGACAAAACATATTGATGTTCAGTATCACTTTGTGATATGGTTATAGAGATTGTGTTCAGGTATTGGGTTGGTACAACAAGCAGTGAGATTAGATTGTGACAATCAGAGTGCAATATTCCTTGCAAAGAACCCATCTTATCATTCGAAGCCAAATCATATTGATGTTCAGTATCACTTTGTGAGAGACATGGTTGAAGAAAAGAGGGTGGACACTTTGGAGAATTTTGCATATTTATTAACAAAATCTATGATGATTGAAAATTTATCTTGGTGTAGAGGATCTATGGGCATTTTTTCCCTAGATTGTTTACTATGTGATCTTGTAACCCCCTATATGCAAAGAAAACAACAAGTGAGAGAATGTTCGGTGTGTGTTATATTCTTTGCAAAATTGATCCTATGTAATGTACATTGATATGGGAGCAAGGGAGGGTTTGGGGGGGGTTGTAAGGGGGTGCCCCTAAAAAAAAATTGATGTTTTTTTGCATCTGTTTTTTGTGTTTTTTCAACACATGGTTATTTCCAATGGTTTTCTAATTCCAGTTAAGGAATTATGGTAGTTGATAATCCAGATCAATAGATTAGGGGTTTGGATGCCACAAAATCCTTTGCATATATTGTATTGTAAAAAATGAATAAAGATGATTAGTAAAGAAGATTACAGGTGCGACTTTAAACAGGTTACTGGTTTTCCCACTTTTGGGTTTCCAGGGTAAAATCTTTGTGTGATGTGTGTGTGTGTGCCATTGTATTTTTATTTATTTATTAAGAATCTATTTGCAATAATTAATTGTACAAGTTTAAAATCTAGAAGTTCCTTCACAACTTCATATCTTTCCAGGGAAGAGAAAACCTCGCTATTGTTTATCCCCAGAAACAATTTCTAGACTTCTTGTATCATCTCTCTCTTTTACTATTCTTTGTCTTCTCTATATATTATGTGTGTCCAAGAAGGAAATCTCATCAACCCATATGTGATGCATGTGCTATGTATGGATTGTCATGACTAGATTGTTGTAAAACTGACTTCATTTTTTATTTCAAATCAAATTAGAGGTTTGAGGTATCTATCTTATCATGTAGTGTAAGTGGATGCAAAAAATGGGCCGACAACACACTACTATTTTAAAATATAAATTCCAGTCATGCAAACAAGGATTCAAGTGCCTAAAGGAAGTTCCCTCAACTAAGTTGTATCACACCCATTTCTACACAGACTCGCCTAAAGGAAGTTGTAAACAAGGATTCATTTGTTACAATTGCAATCCCAACTATTGAATAATGAAATCAATTATCTCAAAAATCAACAGTCAATGAAGTGTTCTATTCTAGTTTTTGTTCAGAACAACCCTCTCTATAATGATGATGATGATGATGATGATTTTTGTTCAGAACAACCCTCTCTATAATGATGATGATGATGATGATGATCGACAGTTAGTGAAGGATCAACTCAACAAGAAAACTCTAGATGAATATGAAGATGAAGATGAAGGTGTTCAAGTTCAACATAATCAGGTTGAAAATACTCTTTCGAAGCCCATCATCATACCATAGGAAAAAATCAGCAAAAACAAGCATAGAACAAGACTTGGATATGAAAAAGAAGTTACCTTTCGTATTCCCAATTACTCCCAACCAATCCAGTTCCAGAGTGTTGGATTCCTTCAAGAAGTCTCAAATTCACATGTTCTAGTTCAAAATCAAAATGCAAAGTGCCAACATTGCAATCCAAGACTTGGATATGAAAAAGAAGTTACCTTTCGTATTCCCAATTACTCCCAACCAATCCAGTTCCAGAGTGTTGGATTCCTTCAAGAAGTCTCAAATTCACATGTTCTAGTTCAAAATCAAAATGCAAAGTGCCAACATTGCAATCGAGTTAGTCACATGACGAATTAGTGTTTTGATCTCCATTGTAATATCCTTGATCCATAACCCTTGGTAATTGTACATATAGATTGGTGAGACGATTGGTACCAAGTGTAAACGTATGAGAATTTAGGATGGTGAGTCGTTAGCATTAAGTTTTGATGTTGCGCACATTAGAGTAGTGCGTGGAGATGGGTTATCAAAGATAGGGTGTGCACATTTTATGTGTTGCGCGCACCTGGGTAAGTGCGCACATTGGTGTGCACATTTTATGTGTTGCGCGCACCTGGGTAAGTGCGCACATTGCGCTATGTTGCATGCACTTGAGTTAGTGTGCAGGAATGAATGGATATGTATGGAGGCCAAAGATCCTGTGTGATTATGAGGTTGGTGAGCCTAGATGCAGATAGGCCAACATTCCTATCCATGTAATTATAATCATGATTATTAATATAATATCGTTGCACGCTGAGTGACTCAGACAGAAAAGATATCGGGGGCCTACTCTACCGAAAAAGGGAAAAGGGGGTGAGTCATAAGTCTTGGGGAAAAAGTGTAATGTGGATATGTTTTTATCCTAAGTTCTCGAGGGTAGGGTGTAATGTGGATATGTTTTTATCCTAAGTTCTCGAGGGTAGGGAATGGGTTACGAAGTGGCTTAAGGCTACTTTTGAAGGTGACAAGTGTCAAGTAAAAGGTTGGTGATCCATTAGCATTAAGTTTTGATGTTGAACACATCAGAGTAGTGCATGGAGATGGGTTATCAAAGATAGGGTGTGCACATTTTATGTGTTGTGCACACCTGGATAAGTGTGCACATTACACAGACTTGGGTTAGTGTGCAGGGATGAATGGATATGTATGGAGGTCGAAGAGCCTGTGTGATTATGAGGTTGGTGGTCCTGGACAAAGATACACCAACATGAATATCCATGTAATTATAATCATGATTATTAATATAATATTTCATCGTTGCGCGCTGACTAACTCAGACAGAAAAGATATGGGGGGCATACTCCACCAAAAAAGGGAAAAGAGGGTGAGTCGTAAGTCTTGGGGAAAAAGTGCAATGCGGATATGTTTTTATCCTAAGTTCCCGAGGGTAGGGAACGGGTTACCAAGTGGATTAAAGCTATTTTTGAAGGTGACAAGTGTCAAGTAGAAGGATAGTGAGTCGTTAGCATTAAGTTTTGATGTTGCACACATCAAAGTAGTGCATGGAGATGGGTTATCAAAGACAAGGTGTGCACATTTTATGTGTTGCACGCACCTGGGTAAGTGCGCACATTGCACGCACTTGGTTTAGTA
>CBVK0100639372.1:0-36069 GCA_900067695.1 Picea abies
TTTAAGTGTGCTTAGGGTTCTAGCCATTGACCCCCATTGATGTAGCTATGTTAGTTCCATATTATTCGATAGAGTCCTCCCACACTCAGACCGAGGTAGATAGAGTAGCCAAATTTGTTGAATGGATCCAACACCTCCAACAAGAGGTTCATGATATCTTGGAGAAGGCCAATGCCAAGTATAAGTAATGACATGACCAACATAGGGTTCCTCACAAGTTTTAGGTTGGTGACGAGGTGTGATTGCATTTGTAGAAAGAGTGCCTCAAAATCCCCAAAAGAAAGCTCAGACCACTCTGATATGGGCCTTATACTATAAAAAAGGTTTTGGGTGGAAATTATTTCGAATTGAGTATTCCTCCTTTCCTTGACTTGCACCTAGTATTTTATGTGGAGTTGCTTCGACCATACTTACCACCTTTGCTAGACACCTTAGAGGTGGCTGCGAAATTGGCCCCTACATAAATCAATCCCAAATGCATTGCACAAGTTCCAGTGGATTGAATCACAGACACCAAGATGAAGGGAACTTGTCATTAGAACATACAACTCTATCGGGTTATCAAAGCAGGACAACTACTTTAGCAAGGCAAATGGCTCACCAAGGTTTAGATTCAACAAAATTTTCCAAATCTCCTAAGGGAAATTGACACAATGGGGACCATTTCTTCCTAAGAGGAGAGGATTGATCCAAGTGGATATTGGTGGCCACCATTTCTTCCTAAGAGGAGAGGATTGATCCAAGTGGATATTGGTGGCCACCCACCTCTTCCACTGACTCATCACAGTTCTCCATCTTGGTAGTTTTGGTTATGATTATCTGGGGTTTTTTTGAGGCCCCAAACGATGTTTTTTGGCCATTCAGGGGCTTACATTTGCAACATTATGCCCAAGCCCTACCGATAATTATATTTTTGAGTAGATATTTCCAAAGAGATACTAAAATCCCCAATCCTAGATAGTATGCAAATGTTGCATCCTTGGGAATTTGACACATCAACTAACCACCTCGACGCTCACAAACCTTTTGGTGCTTCACCTCCTAGGGTTAGGGTTTTGGATATTAGGGCTCTTGTTTTATGTTAAAAGGCCATTATTGTGGCCCATTGTATTATGATTTTGCAAAATAGCATCATTGACATCTTTTTTTTTCTAGAGATAAGCTACCACCATTCTAGCCAGTTTGTGTTCTACAATATTTTGTTATTTTGTTCATTAATAGAAGTTGGGTTTCACTGTATTTCTGTGTTCTCTAATATAGTTTTGTTTTTATCTCATTTAATTCTCAATATAATCTGAATAAGTGGTATCAGAGCAATCTTCTCCTTGTGATTTCTCAGTGCATGTCCTTGAAGAGGTCATGGTATATAGAGTTGGGTCCCGAGCTAGTTTCACTTAGCGACGATCGTTTTTGTCAGCCCAAGAAACCTCCCATGGAAAAAGAAAAGAGAGATGATGGAGCAAGAGATCCTTTCAAAATGTTTCTCAAGAAAGTCCTCACATGATAGTGAAGTGAGATGATGGACAACTTCGCCTAGATCCTTCAACGACTACCGAGGACAAGCAAGGCACCTTCAACAAGTAACCATTTTGGAGGTGCGACACCCTTCAAGGTACAATTTAACTTTGATATCCCCTTATTTCAAGGAAGATAGATGCATATGCTTTGGAGAAATGGATGTGTTAGGGTCCTAACCCGCACATAGGTAGATCAATATATTCAGATGTAATAAAGGTCAATATTAATTAGACCTTTCAATAAAATAGAATAACTTGAAAAGAAGAAATCATTATTTAAATGATAAAGTAAAGTGACAAAATCAAGAAAGATTATTTAAATGATAAAATGAAGTGACAAAATCAAGAAGGAATATTTAAATGATAAAGTATTGGTGAACTTTCTATTCATGGAAAGTGGTTAACCCTAAGATAAGGAAAATAGGGTAAGTGACCTAGAAATGGTTTAAGTAACCTAAAATTGGGTTAAGTGACCTAAAATATGAATGTATAAATAAGAAGCTAGAATCTCTTGTAAAATGCACATTTGGTGAGAATCCTTGTGGATCAATGGAGATTCTCTTGTGAAGATCTTGTGGAGTATTGATGGAGAGATTCTTGTGAGAGCATACTATTGGTGTGGATCTCTTGAGAATGATTGAAGATCTATTCTGAGGAAGAGAGCGAGAGGAGGATCTCATCGACGCATCAAATTTTCGACAATGTCCGAGATCTTGACAGAAAAAGTCTCTGATTCACAAAAAACCTTATTTTCTGATGCCCACACGGGTTGTCTGTGTATAGGGTGTGTGTACACGCGGGCTAGCTATGTATAGGGTGAGTGTACATGTGGGCTGACTGTGTACAGGGAGAGTGGACTAAATAACTTCATTGAAATTTGTGTTTGAGCTGGTGCCAAGCTCTTTGATGACGAGGCAGGGTCCAGATTTGCATTCTATGGCCTTAGATCTATCACTAAGACACTGGTATGGTTACATTATTATCTTGATAGATGATATTGTTTGATATGTTGTGAATTCTTAGGGAATTCTTGGTATGGATTCTATGATGTGGCTCAACATGGTTGATTTGCTGGATGGAGTGAGCAACACTCTTGTGATTCAATAGTGACATGATTGTTATGGTATACTAGTTATTTATACATGATTGAGATAGCATTCATATTGACTTATTGTGGAGCATGAGAAAGATATTGGAGAGCTTGGATGTATTGTGATTGGCTGTGGGTTAGTTTGGACAGTGGAAGACAGAAGAGAAAGTGATTGCAGGTTGTAGAGGATCTAAGCATGTGAAGCAAAGAAAAACCCTAGTTGCTCAAGAGCATAGGCTTGTTACATTATACACTGACCGCGTTCACATGCGAGTTGTAGTGAGCCAGGGCACATGCACATGCAGGCTGCACTACTGACAGGTCGTGTACCTGTTGATAGATTGATATATGTTGAGAATTGTTGCCTCATCTTAGTTCGTGCTGAGAATGTAAGTTGAGTCTTACATATAGAGCTGGTTCTCTTGTAGAGTTGTACTCTATTTAGTTGTTGCTGATAAACCCAAGGATTGTAATCCATAATAAAAAGAAAATTGTACATACATCTTGTGTTCTTTGTGTCCATTATGATGATGACTTGTTGATGATATATTGCTGATATATGTTGTTGATATCTGCCTACATCTAACTGGTTATAAATGATAGCAATGGGCAATGAATAAATGTTGAATGCTAATTGATAAGTTTTGTGCAAGAGGGAAGTTTTGTCAAAAAGAGCCCCACACTCATTCACCCCCCCCTCTAAGTGTGGTAGGTGTGTCCAACACATCTGTTGGCCACCCTTGTAACCCTTGTTGGTACCCCTTCTAGTGGTAGCGCATTAGACAAAACCTTTGTACGGATCGACCTAGATTTCCTGAAGCCCTCTTTAGATAAACCTATCGGCTGCTGGACTGCTATAGTGTCATCGAGAACAACACTCGGGAAGATACTCTCTAGTATCTGGGTAGTCAGGTAGTATGGATAAGGGTACAGTCTATCCTCCTTAGTTAGTGCCCTGAGATATTGGGTCAAGTACTATTATTGGACCCTGCACATATATTAGAGAGATATAGCACAGGGCAAGCCCTTGTTTGTAGAACCCTTGAATACCTAACCCTTGGGGGACATAAACATAAACAAATTAAAACAGACAAGATCTATTACCATGCAACTATGTTCGGGTTTCCAAGTAAATACACATTTCTTTCTGGTTAAAAATTTGGGGATTTCATCACTGTGGTATTCTTCATACCGGAGTATAACTCTGCAGCTGTAAAAAAAAAAAAAGTCTGGAAATTTTTTCACCATTATTTGAGACCTATTCCATTGGATTCATCTCTTCGCCTGTATCACATTCATCCATATCATTTTTGAGAAAAAAAATTGACCCCGCCCGCCCCTTTTCAGTTCACCCATCCTCATGGCCCATACATGTAGCCAAGATCTGGAAGCTCACTTCAACACCTTGCAATTTGGTTTCCTAGAGACCCAAAAGGAAGTGAAACAACTCAATGCTATTGTTGCCTCCATCGATTCATCCATCAATACAACCATAAATACAACCATGCAGTCCTCAATGGAGGAAGTCAAACAAGAACTGACCACCCAACTTGAATCTGTCTTTGCATCACTATGCACCAAACTGAAGATCCCTACAGATGACCCTTTCTCTGAAGCACCTCCAAAGACTGAAGGTGAACATTCCTCCCATTCCCATACCTTTCAGCCTCATCACTTTCAACGTGACCTACACCTTCCACGGGTGGATGTGACCAAATTTGATGGCTCAGACCCCACTGGTTGGGTAACGCAAACGAAACATTATTTATCTTTATGCGACATTACAAATGACTTGGCCAAACTCCGGTATGGTGTTCTCCATCTAGATCAAGAACGTTGGCAATGGAGAAAAACTTCCTGTCAAGGGTATATTGCTTGGACCCAATTTGTGACTGAGCTTTATGAACGCTTTGACACAGACACCAACCATTTGGGTCGTTTGACAAAGTTGAAACAATCAGGAACATTAGAAGACTTCATAGCTACCTTTGAGTGCTTGGCTTTTCGAACAGAGGGCATGACTGATGCTTTCTTTCGAGAGTGTTTTATCAGTGGCCTCAAGGAGGGGATTCGGGCCCATGTCCTCATGGATCGACCCTCGAGTTGGGTGGAGGCTACTAAAAGAGTTAAACACGCACAACAAGTTGTATCCTCTCAAAACCGAAAACCCTCCTTTATCCCTTACCCTAAACCCATAATTCCCACTACTCCCTCTGCCCCATTAAAGATCCAAAAATTGACCAGGGCTGAAATGGTTGAAGGCCAACTCAAAGGACTTTGTTATAATTGTGATGACAAATATTTCTCGGGCCACAAGTGTAAGGAACAAAAGATTTTTATGGCCATCTCCGAGGATATTTCGGAAGAGGATGTTGAAACTCCCCTTGTGTCTGAGTCACCTGAAATCACTGACATAACCCCTCCCTCAGACCCTCCCGAAGTAGAACCCGTCATTTCCCTCAATTCTCTCACTGGATTCTCCGCTCCCCAAACCCTCAAGTTAATCAGTTACATCAAGCATCAGAAGGTCATCATTCTGGTTGATAGTGGAAGCACCCATAATTTTATTCATCGTTGCATCGCCCAAGAAACTCATTGCTACATCCATGTTGTCAACAATTTCCAAATCATGATTGCCAATGGTGGTTCCATGAAATGTGGAGGGCACTTTGAAAATGTGCATCTATAAATCGGTGACTACCACCTAAAATCCCATATGTTTGCTATCTACATGGGTGGTTTTGACATTGTGTTGTGTGCAGACTGACTAAGAACTTTGGGTCCCATTCTCATGGATTTTAAGGCATTAACCATGAAATTCCACCAGGAAGGCCACCAATATAAATTCCAAGGCATCGTTGTTGGTTCCCCTGAGGCCATTAGTTCCCATCGCATGGAAAATATGCTCAAAAAAGGTCATTCTAGTGTCATTTCCCAACTCCATGCCATAGAAGCAACACAAACACCCCCGGTGTCGTAAGACCTCCAAGCCCTCCTTTCTAAACATCAAATGGTATTTTCCACTCCCCAAGGACTCCCTCCTTCCCGCGGTGTTCATGATCATTCCATTCCCCTTGTACCTGGAAGCCTTCCTCCCAATATTCGTCCATATCGCCACCCCTTTTCACAAAAAAATGAAATTGAGAAAATGGTTCAGGAACTGCTTAATGCAGGCGTTATCCACCCTAGTATGAGCCCTTACTCTTCTCATGTAGTCATGGTCCTGAAGAAAGAAGGTTCTTGGAGAATGTGTCCTGACTTGCGTGCCCTCAACAAACTAACCATTTGTAACAACCCTTGTTAAATAGATGCATAGGGATGATTAATTATAATTAATTTGATAATCTGACTATTCTAATATGTTAGTTTAACAATAATTGTTTCTTAAATAATATTAAATAATTAATGATTATTAATTATTTGTCCATATATGTCAATGATTGATTAATTATTAATTGACTCATTAATTAATTGAGTAAAGAATTAAAGGGGGTTAATAATTTAATGTATTGAATATTTATGGGAGCGAAGAGAAACATTAAATATAGGGATAAGATAATAAATATAAGGGGATAAGATAATAAATAAAGGGATAAGGAAATTAATGAAAGGGGGAGAGTCAGTGAAGGGGGAATATGATGGGGAGAGTCTTATAGGGAAGGCATTCTTTTGGGGGTTTTCGGTGAATTAGAAGCAGGGGGCACTGGTTTGCTGGGGGTTTTGGGCACGGGGGCTAGGATTCCTTTTGGTTTCCTAGAGCTAGGGAGCCGGACAGGCTGCTCCTAGCTAGCTGGGAGGTTAGTTGTTTTGGGTAGAGTTGGTCAGTGCTTCAAACAACAGTAAAGAAGCAGGCTAGACAACCGGGTCAATGGAAAAATTAGCATCAGGAAGAGGTAAATTAAATTTTATTCTATTAAGTTATTTTCATGCTGTAGATAGATTTGAATTTCTGCAGAATATTTATGCTTGTAGGATGTGAATGAATAATTTGCGTATGTGAAGGGAAATATATGTTAATTGTATTAAATTTTGAATCTAATTCAGTATGGTCTCTACACATGGTATCAGATCCCGATTCAAAATCTGGAGCCAAGGGCCTACCTACCCACCCAGAATTTAAACACTTCTATTTAGCTATGGTGAAACCCTGAAACCCTTAACTTGATGAAAACCCGAGCTCCAGCTCCACCTCCTACAAGCCAAACCCACTAATATCTATTAGATGCAGATCAATATGTAAAAGACAATTAATTATATAATTAATTTTACTTCATAATGTAAAAAGAAAATTTATGTAAAAGACATTTATTTAAACTATAAAAAAAGAAAAATTATTAATTAGATATTTACATAAGCATTATATATTAGATACTTAATAAGCATTATGTAAAAGAAATTTATTTAAACTATTAAAAAAAAATATGTGCATATAAATGGAGTAAATATATATATATATATATATATTTAACCTATTTAAAAAAAAAAAGCATTACCACATATTTATGCACAGATCCAAATGCGTTCTTTAGTAGAGTAGCCCTCAACGACCTCCAAGGTCCAAACCGCCTCAAATATTTGGAACCCCCACAAGCTGTAACTCTTCAACTGAACTGTAATGCGCAAACAACAATCAAGGTCCACTTGCATCTACTGGCATTAAATACCCAATGATCTATAAATCACATGTTGATTGAATTAGATGCAGGCCTGAACTGCTAATCAACAATCCCAAAAGATTGAAATTACTGAAAGTCTGGATATTATGACCGAAATCGCAGGAATTTGTGATTCTATAATGACGAAAACACAAATCGTGATCAGAAAGAATATTAATAGGTAAGCCAAACATGCCTTAAAAAAAAACATGTTGTTTGGGTGGCTTATGTAGTATTTTTGCAGCAAATAAATCACCGCCAATCCATAAACCCTCGTATTCTTGAAACACTATAATCGGTATCATTATTATCAAAACAAGCTACAAGGGAGTACATAAAAACCTTAGAATCTTAAACCCTAGAGCAAGATTAAGTTTAGATGAAGTTCTTTCGGCACTATAAAACCAGTAAATATTCTATATACCTGATAAGGCCATGGAGATATCACTGATACAAACACTTCCCATCTTAAAAAAAATCGAATACACCCTACTACTATCAGCCATGTTCCCGGCCTATTTGAAATCGCAACATGCTCTACTTCAGATCATGGTGAAAGAAATCTCTCTATCAAAGTTTCACTCCATAATCGATGAGCCTGCAATACCAAGGGCAAGATAAACCCCCAACTATTCCTAGCTCCCGACCACCAGCGAGACTTCGCATTGGTCTCAAGTTATTGCAGTCGAACCAGACCCTATTCTTATATTTTCTTCCATGCTAAGGAAACAACTTATTAGATGATGCCAGATATTTCAATCCCCAGCACTACTTTACTGGACACCGTGTTTCCGTTAGAATTGATATAAGAAAACTAGGCACAAATTTAAAATCACCAACGAAACAAAAAAACAAACATCTTACCATCTTCTATCACAGAATTCAAGAACACACTAATACCAGCCAAAGTACCTACATCAACACACAATATGGATTGATGCTCCTACCCAAGTCGAGTCAAAGCCAATTCCCAAACACCAACACTAAGCTTCAATGCATTGCCAAGCTCACGAGAATATGCACCAGGCGAAGCACACATAATAGAACACAAGTCAGTTGAGACGGAGCGCACAAGCGCAAAGCACCAAGCCAATTCCTAGGAAGAACGAGTTGGACGAGAATCTGAAAAAGAGGACCCAAAAGGGGTACACAACAGTCAAAGCCGTCCAACGCACCAGCACCCAGCCACGGCCCAGGAGCATGTTGCACACACAAGATATAATTTTTTTTTTAGTATATTAAAAAAAAAAAAACAACAGCCAAGCACATGTCGTCATACTGTTAAAAATTTGACTCGAACTCTCAGCCCCTTCTCGCACCTACACCAACACACAACACAAAGCCATGACCAGACTAGACCAGTACTAGCACCAAGAGAAAAATGGAGAGGCGACAGAGGAAAGAGGCGGAAGTGAAGGAGCGTTAGGGTTAAGGAATAGCTTAGGTTTTTGGTACTGAGAGCCAGAGGTCGGGCACATGGGCCTCATGCTAGAAGCCCGACCTTAAAGGCTACTAGCGAATGCCTCAAAGCACATTAAACTCTTGCCGAACTAAAAGTAAGACTTTTTTTTTGAATAATTATATTATTTATTTTTTTGTAATATTGATTTTAGTTTTATTAATTTATTTAAAAGTATTAATACGCTTGTGTAAATTTAAATTATTCAAATTAAATTAAAACTCATTAATTAATAATTTAATTTAAGGTAAGTAAAAGATTAGTGATATATGAGTTTTAAATTTAATAATATAGGGTTAAGTTTAAATTTTAGAGGTCCATGGGTTTTGAACCCAAGATCCCCCCACCAAGCGAAGCGCCTTAAGAAGAGCACTAACGCCAACGTGCCCTCATGAGTCTTTACAAATAAATTCTTATACTTAAATAGATTAATGGTAAAAGAGTGTATTCCGAAGTATAAATTCCGATTATCCAAGCGTCAGGCTCACAAGACCTTACACACAATTCATTGAGCCAATCGTCGAGACCAGTCAAAGTCAAGTGCTAAGCTCCAATGCTTGAAAGCCACTCTACAATCCTTAAAGACTCGCACCTCCCGCCACCAAGACACGTAATTCAACGCATATGCACAACACGCCAAGGAAAGCTCACGAGTCAAGCATCAAAGGATATTTAGTTATAAGAGAAAAGTTTAAAGGACTTAGACTAGGAAAAGCGGGAAGGAGGCGACATACATAGTAGAAAAGTAAGCTAGAGAAATTGGCGAGTATGGCGCAAGGATAGCATAGCTACCGGGTAAGGGAGTCAATATTTTTATTAGGTGAATAACACCAAGCTTAGATGTTTTAGCCCTAACCTAGCCAATCCCCTAAAGAGAGTAATGTTTGTTTACAGATAAGTAAAGAAAAACTTACGCCTAACCCTATTTCTATTTTGGGTAGCACCAATTTGAAACGTCCTTGAACTCACCCTGACAACTTTGTTTGATGCAGGTTAAAGCATACAGGATGGTCAGGACTCGAGGGAATCGAGGTAGGGGAGCATCATTGCAAGCACCGCCAACACCACCAGTTCCGCATCCACCATCACCTGAACTAGCTCTCATACTGCACTCGTTGGAGGCCATTAATGAGACTTTAAAGGGGCGACAATTAGAAGGGACCGAAGTGGAACCCCCATCGTCTCGAATGGGTATCCAGAAGCGTCAAGGGATTCAGGGGGAGGACCTCCACCCGAAGACATCACTCGAGAATTGAAAAAGATCAAACTTCTGGAGTTTGTCGGGGGTCGCGCCAATGAATGCGCGAAAGCATGGTTGGAAGGCATGACAATGTGTTTTTCCTTAAGGGACTATGCGTCCAACTCAAAGGAGAAGATCACAATTTTTCAGTTACGAGACAATGCCTTGAACTGGTGGGGTAACCTGGAAAGACAATTGCATCTTACCTCAGACACAGTATCTTGGGAACTTTTCGAGGAGAGGTTCTGAAGGAAATATATGCTAGATTATTATGAGGAACAACAGGTAGGGGCATTTCATGCCTTAGTACAGGGAAACATAACTGTAGAAGAATATGAGATTAGATTTATGGAATTGGTAAAAAATGTTTCATATATGGATAATGACCAATGAGAGGCAGAGTGCTTCGTCTATGGATTGAAACCTAAGATAAGTGCTATGGTGTAAATGTGGAAACCGTCTTTAGTAGCAGAAGCGGTGGAAAATGTGAGTTATGCGGAGGAACACATGAACTTAACTGGAGGTACAAGACCGATCTTTCCGCATCGTCCTGGATTCGTGGAGAAGGCCCCTAGGACATTTCCCAGGGGAGGGGGCTCAAGGCCACTTCCATATGGTAACAGAGTCGTGCCAAGGACAGTAGCCGCAGGGATTTCAATGGCAGCGAGTGCAGCATCTCGTTCATCGCCAACGACATAGACAGGTCCACAACCATCCCAGGGAACAACTAGTAAGGGCAGGGGTTCCAGGGGAAGGAACTCATTTCAGAGATAGTCACATAACAGTGTGTAGGTCCAATCTCATGTTACCTGTTGGGGATTAGGAGGACCCCATTACCAGCGTGACTGCCCAGAGTTACAATCAGGATTCATGCATAGAGAAGGGAAGGCCCTGATGGGAAGAGCAAGTAACATCCACCATATTTACGCAATGTTTAATAATCACCAGGCTGAACATCAATCCAAGGTTGTGGAGTCATCAGGTACACTAAATCATATCAATGTTAAGATTTTATTTGATTCTGGTGCAACAGATAGTTTCATTTCACCATATGCATTAGAAAAGAGTGGGTTGGCAACCTATGAGCACGATGAATTTAAACAAGTCGAGATGGCTTCGGGAGAAAAACAAGCGGTAGGACCTAGTGTTGATAATTGTATAGTAGACCTGGGAGTGTGTACTACCAGGTTGAAGGTATACGTCACTGCTCTCAGGGAATATGACCTAATAATTGGAATGGATTGGTTAGCAGCTCATCGAGCTTTGGTAGATTGTTTCAGAAAAAGGGTGCTTTTTGTAGATGATGAAGGAAGGCCAGTAGAGATCCAGGCTGTACGGAGAAAAGTGTCATTACACTTTATCTCAACTATGAAGGTTAAGCAATGCTTGAGACAAGGGTGTTGACTATATGTAGTGGAAGCAGTGAACAAAGGGAAGGGACCGTCATTGGATCAGTACCTGGTACTGTCAGAATTTAAGGATGTTTTTTCGAACGAGTTACCAGGGTTACTTCCTGAGAGGGAGATTGCTTTTACTATTGAGATAAAACCTGGTGCAGAATCAATCTCCAAGACTCCATATTGGATGACAGCACCAGAAATTTGTTAATTGAAAATGTAGTTGAAAGAGTTACTGGACTTAGGGCTAATAAGGCCCAGTGTCTCACCTTGGGGTGCACCAGTAATTTTTGTAAAGAAGAAGGATGGATCCTTACGACTCTGTATAGACTACAGGGACCTGAACCGTGTGTCACACACCCACTATGGCATAATAAATATTTTTGATTTTCCTCAAGGGACAGAATCCCCGAAGTCCTACGGGGGCCTAGCGCAGGCTAGTTCGTCCCAATTCACCTCCCTATGGTCATGGGTTAGGACCACAGGCCAAAAAAACATGGTGTTCTTTCACTCTTCGCGGCTCAACATTACCAAAGTGTCTAGTCTTTCGACTCTACAAACCCCAACACAAGGAAGCGTCGAACCCTAAAAGGGATAGCGAGTACAAGATTCTTGTTTGGGCCTTGTCCTCGTGACCACATTTTGTGACCCCGCGCTTAAATCGGTAAGGACCTTACCGACCCTTCATGATTTGGGAAAACGCGATGCATTACCTCTTCCTTTCCCATTCAAATCCCCTAAATCCACGAAGTCTCCCAAGTTTCCCTCCAAAGGAGATCAACGGTTGTAAGCCTCCCCTGATCCGATGGTTTGGATCCTTTTGGGATTTCAGTGCTCGGGGGTTCGAGATGCAATGATCCCAAAAACCCATGCCATGAAAATCTCTGAATTCCGATATGGGTATCCATGAAGGAGATCAACGACCCTTGATAGTGTGGATCCAGCGGTCCACAGGATTTCAGAACTTTCCCTGAGCTCTGACCACTCACCATGCATCTCTCTTGATGGACAGTCTAGATTCCTTTAGGACTTCTCTTTGACACTTCTCGTAAATTGCCACTTCACGAGTTGTAGCGTCAAATATTGGCACCTCTCCTTCACGAACCCCCAAGAAGTGATATTTATTATCCTTCTCGTGTTCTCACTACGCGGGACTTCGTAAGTCCAAGAGTTGAGCTCTCAGGCTCTTATCCCGCAAATCCCTGATATGCGAAATGGAAAGATCTCTACCACCTGTCCTCTTTGATTAACGGCCCAGATCACATCGCAATCTCGTGACTCGGGACTTCGTGACTCTAAGAGTCGGGTCCTCCACCTTCAAACTTATGAATCCCCAATAAGAAAAATGGATAGATCTATGCCACCTGTCCTCTTCAATTAATGGCCCATATCACATCACAATCTCACAACTCGGGACTTCATGACTTTAAGAGTCGGGTCTTCCACCTTCAAACTTATGAATCCCCGATAAGCGAAATGGACAGATCTCCACCACCTGTCCTCCAACATGGAAGGTCCTGATGTCTTCGTGACCTTTGGGACATAGTCGAGTTCACTCTTCTGCCTAAGTAAAGGATTAGATCGACGACTTATAGGGATCCGATGGGTCCCTGGGATCTATGGTCTAGGATCCTCTCATGACTTCGCCATTTGCAAGGTCAAGAGACTTCCTCTTCTAACTCCCAATGTCTGAATCCTCGATAGGGAGGATCTTGTAACACGTGTCCTCCTATAGAAGGGTGGCTCAGATATATTTTTCCTTGTCACGATTTCTGAGGTTGAGTACTCAGACTCTCATCCTTCGGATCCTCGAGCTCCCAAACGTCGATATCCCGATACAATATCCTTCTTAGAACTCTCGCTCTGCTACTCTTCACATGAGTTTTAAACCTCGTGTAATTCTCGACAGATCCAGTGGGTGTTGGCTGCTTAGACCAAGATTTGATGGCTCAGACCTGTCTCTCCATTGCATCATTTCTGAGCTACCTGGACATGAATTCACGGTCCAGATTATTTCACGGACCTTGGGAATATACAGTCCCAATTTCTTTGCTACCCGTGAAGATAAAGGAAAAAGTGTTAAGGCATTTAATTCCCTCGTTTAGTCCTTTGATATAACGATCGTGAATGACCGCAGATCTCTCTACAAGATTTCATCTATTGATCCATACTTGTTCTTCGAATCCTCAAGGGATTCTGTGACTTCTGCGCCTCTGCAGAGTCTTTGAACAAAAAGTGATACCTCTTTTGAGATTCTCAAAAGAAAAGGTGTCTCTATGGGGATATTTATCTAGGGTATCACCCGAGATGGATAAGGGTATAGTTTTCCCGAGAAACAACTTGAATTATAAATTGATTTAATGTGTATATATACATATAAATATATTTATAGACATAAGCCATACGTGGCCCTTCCATTATAAGCATGCAACCACCATTTTGGAATCAAAACACTACACAGGCAATCTTATACTCAGACCTTTTATAAAATTGCACAGACCATGAGCATATATGTCAGCATATGAATTTCAAGGTGGAAGATGTAAAACACTTATCATAAATAACACCAGAAATGAGTGCAACTGCTGAGAGGGGTGCTCGTTTCCACCCAACCGTAGGCTTAGCGAATCCCAATGAATTTTCCACTAGCCACCCCTGAGCTAAGACCACGATGCTACGAGACTGTGTCTCGGTTTGCCAGTGACCGAGAATGAGGGTTACTCTCCCCCTTCTCCGCTATCACTCTCTCAACATATCTCTAGAGTTCTCCTTTTTTTTTTTTACTTGTGTCCCTCTTCTCTCTCCTTCCTCACACATTTTCCCCTTGCGAGGTTGAGTGTGGCGCGATCCCCCTCATGGTGGTCAGGTGTCAAGACATTACACAAATGGGCAGTTTACCCCCATCCCCTCATTACGCATGAGGAGCCATCCACCTACCAACCTACAAGTAATTAATTTCGGGCCAGCGAGCTGCTCTTGGTTCTCCGCGCCAGTGAAGACCAAATACGGTATTTATTTTCAGTGGAATTTAACGCCACCATTCCAGGTGCCTTCCACCACCTTTATCCAGCCATCCTGGTCTCTTTTTCAACATATCCCCTCTTAGCAATTCTGCAATATATATTCATAATATTATTTACATTCATCGACCTTTTTAATAAGGTCCATTCACATCATACATTCACATTTCTGAATTCTCCACAGTTCTTGGCTAGTATAGTTATTTTTACAAACTGGGGGAAACAGGGTGTTACAACTCCCTTCCCCTTAAAGGAACATCATCCTCAATGTTCTATCTATCGACATGACATGCATGTACAGATGTAAACAAAATTGGATATGCCCATTTCATGGCATCCTCCATTTCCCATGTAGCCTCATCTGGGCCAAAATGTCTCCACTGCACCTTGACCTGTGCAATGGTTCAGTTCTGGAGCGGGGTTTCCTTTATGTCTAGTATGCATTGGGGTTCTAATAGAAATTCTCCCTCCAGTTCCACTTGAATCATAGACCAATCAATTATATGATTAACATCATGTACATATTTCTTCAATCATGAAACATGGAAAACATTATGTGTTTTGACTGTGGGAGGAAGTGTTAATCGATAGGCTACAGGTCCCACTCTATCTAGAACCACAAAGGGTCCACAATACTAAGGTGCCAACTTGGCACAAGCTCCCATTTTCAGGGAACTCTTCCCGGGCCTAACGCTAAGATATACATGGTCTCCCGTTTTGAACTCTCTTCGAGTTCTCTTTTGGTCGGCATAACTTTTCTGTCGGTTTTGAGCGACCTTCAGATTTTGTCTTATCTTAGTCATTTTCTTTTCCATTTATTTTATCATGTTGGGGCCAAAAGATACCCTGTTTACGGGATTACTCCAGCTGACTGGAGTATTACATGGCCTACCATAGAGGACCTCGAAGGGACTCATCTTTAGGGATGCTTGGTAGCCGTTGTTGTAGGTGAATTCTACCAGTGGCAGGTAGTCTTCCCATTTTTTGGTTTGATGCATTACATGCATCCTTAACATGTCTTCTAATATTTGGTTCACTCTTTCTGTCTATCTATCGGTTTGTAGGTGATAGGCGGTGCTAAACAACAATTTGGCCTCTAAACCAGTCATCAGTGATTTCCAAAAGTTAGAAGTAAATTTTGTGTCTCTATCGGACACGATCTCTTTCGACATACCATGCAGTCTGAATATCTCTTTCATGAATACCTGGGTGATATCTATTTCTTTGCAAGTTGATTTGACAGGGATGCAATGAGCAAACTTGCTCTATTTATCCACCACTACCATAATGGCATCGTTTTGTTTGGTCGAAGTTGGTAATCCCGTGATGAAATCCATGGAGATGGTTTCCCATTTCCATTTTGGGATTGGTAAAGGTTGCAATAACCCTGCTGGATGTCGGTGTTCTGCTTTAACCTGCTGGCGTTCTATGCATTTGGCCATGTACTCAGCTACGTCTTTCTTCAATCTAGGCTAATAAAATTGTTTCCTGGTGGTAGTGACCATTTTCTAGTATCCTGGATGACCTATATAGGGTCTTTTATGTAGTTCATCCATAATGAACCTCTTCAAGTCGTCACACGTTGTAATATAAAATATGTTTTTGTAAGTGAGTAGACCTCCTTCGATCATCTGATAGCCTTCATATTTTACTCTGGCGGGTTCTTGCTATAGGTACATGGTCACGGTCTGAACAAATGGATCTGTCCTTTGTACATTTATGACTCTTTCCTTGACATCTATTTCGTAGGTGCTCACCACTTCCAGGTGAATTGTGTTCATACTTCTGCTAAGGGCATCGACCACCCTATTTTCCTTACCTTTAATGTGTTTGATCTCGACATCAAACTCGCTAAGGATGGACATCCACCTAGCTTGTCTAACATTGAGCTTTGGTTGATCAAACAAGTATCGCAATCCACAGTGATCTGTCATAAGTACAAATTTTCCTCCCAGGAGGTAATGCCTCCACATTTTTAAGGCATGCACTATGGCAACCAATTCTAGATCATGGGTCACATATTTGACTTCATGCTTGTTCAATTTTCAGGATTCATAGAAGATCACGCTTCCTTCTTGCATAAGGAATCCTCCGAGTCCTTCCCTATAGGCATCTGTGCACATGAGGAAATTAACTTTGGGATCGACGATCTTCAATATGGGTGCATGGGTCAGTAGATGTTTCAGGGTTTGAAATATTTCTTCACATTTCTGCGTCCACAGGAATTTTGTCCCCTTCTTCTGGAGGGTAGTGATTGGACGACCAATCTTGGAGAATCCTTTTATAAATCTCCTATAGTATCCTACTAATCCCATAAAGGATCTGATGCCTGAAACATCCTTTGGGGTAGGCCATTCCATGATAGACCTGATTTTGTCAGGGTCTATCGCTACTCCTTCTTCGGAGAGAACATGGCCTAAGTAACGTATTTCTTTCTGGAAGAATTCACATTTGTTAAATTTAACATAGATCTGATGTTCTCTTAGCACTTGCAGTACAAGTCTAAGATGTTCTTCTTGCTCTTTTCTATTCTTGGAGTAGATTAATATATCGTCAATAAAAACAAGTACATTTGTTGAGTACATTGTTCATCAAGAACATAAAAGTGGCAAGGGCATTGGTCAACCCAAATGGCACCACCACAAACTCATAATGACCATACCTCGTTCGGAAGGCAATTTTATGTATGTCTTCACCCTTTATTCGGACTTGATGGTATCCTGACCTTAAATCAATCTTTGAGAAAATAGACACACCCCCCAATTGATCGAACAAGTCATCGATCCTGGGCAAGGGGTACTTGTTATTTATGGTTACCTTATTGAGTTGTCTATAATCTATACACAGTCTAAGGGTGTCATCCTTCTTTTTCACAAACAGGACTGGCGCTCCCCATGGAGACACGCTGGGTCGAATATAACCCTTATCCATCATTTCTTTTAATTGCAATTTGAGTTCAACTAACTCGGGTGTGCTCATCCGGTAGGGTGTCCTAGACACCGGCACCACTCCTGGTGCGAGTTCTATCGAGAAGTCTATGTCTCTTCTCAGAGGTAGAACCAGTACCTCTTCTGAAAAAACATCTCTATATTCCCTCAGGGTAGGATGGTCTTTAAGGCTAGGTTTGTCAACTTCTATGGTTTCCGACACCTGTATTGCATATAGGGGACATCCCTTTTGGCAATACTTTCTCATTTGCAGAGGTGATATTTGTCTCACCGAGACGGGTTTTCAGATCCCTTGAAGGGTCATTCTTTCTCCTTATTTGCTCACACATTCTAATGTTTTATGGTAACAGTCCAATCTGGCTTTATGGGCAGCTAGCCAGTCCATACCAATCAACAGATCGTACCATCTGAGGGGTAATACGTTAAGAGTTTCTTGGGTGGGAAATTCACCCAACATCAATCGTCAGGCTGGTATGACATCTGCTACCCTTATTTTGGTTCCAGTGGCTAACTGTACCAACCATGGCTTGGTTTGTTTTTTTGGCTGTAGTTTACACTTCTCAACAACTTTAGGGGTTATATAACTCAAGTTTGAACCAGGGTCAATCAAAATAGACACTAGATGGTTGGAGATCATACCTTCTATCTCCACCACTGAAGCTTGATGGTCAACTTGGTTATTATCCAAGGCTACATAAATCTGCGGCACACTCCTGGCCACATCATTGACTATAGTAGCTTCCTGGACATTATAAATCCTCTGACTGTTCTGTTGTTTTTGTGGATAGTCTCTCAGGAGATGTTCTTATCCACAACCCCAACATTTCAAAGGTTCTCTCTTTGGGTTATCAGTCTTTACTGGTACAGGTCTAGGAGTTTTATTTTTGCTCAAGGAGGGAAAATTCTGCTGGTGCATACTCCGAGCTGGAAAGTTCATTCTTGGGTTCTTCTTGTAGTTCTTAAACCCTGGGGATTTAATTTCCCTTTTTTGAAATCTTGAACTATTCTTCTGTTTCCATCCTTCGCGAGGTTCTGCTCGATGCCCAAACTGTTCATGACAATAGGTTTCCTTTCGGATAGTGTCTTCTAGAGTCTTTGGCTCATCAAATTCAATTTGGTTCTGGTAATCCTTGGGTATCCCACTGATGAAGCGTTCCACCTTTGCCTTTTCTGCTTTTATATAAGGCACATATCTCAGCCAGTTGAGGAATTTGTTGATATATTCCTCTATAGTGAGTTGCCCCAGTTTGAGTTCATAAAACTCTTTTTTCTTCTCATCGAAATATTTTTCCGACAAATACTTCTTCCAGAAGTATTTATCAAAACGTTCCCAAGACAGGTCCTCTTCTAGAACCCATTTCGTATTTTTAAGGTCTTCCCACCAAATGGAAGCTTTTTTGTTCAAGTTGAAGGTGGCCACCCGGGCCTTCATATTTTCTGAAAAGTCATGGACTCTGAAATACTTCTTTAATCCAAGTAGCCAGGCCTATGCTTCCTCTCCCTTCTTTATTTCACCGTCGAACGAGGGTGGTTTGGCCTTTTTGAATTCTTTGAATTTTCAACCTTTGGAAGGCTTTTGCTTCTTCTGTTTCTTTCAGGAATAGGAACTGGCTCTGCTGCTAGAAGAGCCTTTTGAATCGCCAGCTTCCTTCTCAGAGGAATCACTCAACACTGGTCCTTTACCTCTAGGGTGGAACTTTTTCGAGGTGCTCCTCTCAGTGTGGCCACTGATATGACCATGTTTCTGAGTTTTAGGTTCATGCTGCATTTGTCTTTGTAGATTGGATAAACTCTGTAGTAAAATTGCATTAATTTCTGTTTTCTTTTCTTGTTCTTTCATCATCCTTTCATTGTCAGCCTTGCAGCTTTGTAATTTGACCATGAGGATCCTCACAGTCTCGGCTAGATATGGAGGGGTCCCTACTGCCCTTCTTTCGTCAGACTCTTCGTCTCTATTATGGTAGCCTTCTCCCACTTCTTGGTGAGTTTCCATACTATGCATTGATAATTTCCCACGGTTGATCTATCTCTTGTGTGAAAAAGGAGAAACGTTGGTTGTTAGTCAATATTTATATTTATTTACAACTAGTACATAGTTTATATTTTCACATGTACACACATACAATAGGGGTTTTTCATTCTTAACTTTGTATTTTAATTAGGAAGGTTAAGGCAGGGGGCTTTACTCTTTTTAAGAGTGTTCTGAATGGATCTTCTGGGCAACTCATTCATGGGCCCAAGCAGGCCAAGTGTTGTAACCATGCTATGATATCAATTTGTCACACACCCACTAAGGCATAATAATTTTTTTTTCTTTTCCTCAAGGGACAGAATCCCTGGAGTCCTATAGGGGCCTAGCGCAGGCTAGTTCTTCTCTATTCACCTCCCTATGGTCATGGGTTAGGACCACAGGCCAAAAAAACATGGCGTTCTTTCACTCTTCACATCTCAGCACTACCAAACTATCGAGTCTTTCGACTCTGCAAACCACAACATAGCAAAGCGTCGAACCCCGAAAGGGATAGTGAGTACAAGATTCTTGTTTGGGTCTTGTCCTTGTTACCACATTTTGTGACCCCGCGCTTAAATCGACAAGGACATTATTGGCCCTTTGTAATTCGGGAAATCACGATGCATGACCTCTTCCTTTCCCATTCAAATCCCTGAAATCCATGAAGTCTCCCAAGTTTCCCTCCAAAGGAGATCAACGACTATAAGCCTCCCCTGATCCGACGATTTGGATCCTTTCGAGATTTCAGTGTGCGGGGGTTCGAGATGTAATTATCCCAAAAACCCATGCCATGCAAATCTCTGAATTCTGGTATGGGTATCCATGAAGGAGATCAAAGACCCTTGATAGTGTGGATCCAGTAGTCCACGGGATTTTGGAACTTTCCCTGAGCTATGATCGCTCACCACACCTCTCTCTTGATGGACGGTCTAGATTCCTTCGGGACTTCTCTTTGACACTTCTCGCAACTCACCACTTCGCGAGTTGTAGCGTCAAATCTTGGCACCTCTCCTTCACGAACCACCGAGAAGAGATATTTATTATCCTTCTCGTGTTCTCGCTACTCGGGACTTCGTAAGTCCAAGGGTTGAGTTCTCAGGCTCTTATCCCGGGAATCCCCAATATGCGAAATGGACAAATCTCTGCCACCTATCCTCTTTGATTAATGGACCAGATCACATCACGATCTCGCGACTCAAGACTTCGTGACTCCAAGAGTTGGGTCTTCGACCTTCAAACTTACGAATCCCCGATAAGCGAAATGGATATATCTCCGCCACGATCTTGTGACTTGGGACTTTGTGACTCCAAGAGTCGGGTCTTCCACCTTCAAACTTACGAATCCCCGATAAGCGAAATGGACAGATCTCCACCACCTATCCTCCAACATGGATGGTCCCGATGTCTTTGGGACCTTTGGGACGTAGTCAAGTTCACTCTTCTTCCTAAGTAAAGGATTAGATCGATGGCTTATAGGGATCTGATGGGTCCCTGGGATCTATAATCCAGGATCCTCTCGCGACTTCGCCATTTACAAGGTCAAGAGACTTCCTCTTCTGAATCCCAATGTCTGAATCCTCGATAGGGAGGATCTCGTGACACATGTCCTCCTGTAGACGGATGGCTCAGATTTATTTCACCTTGTCACGATTTCTAAGATCAAGTACTCAAACTCTCGTCCTCCAGATCCCCAAGCTCCCAAACGCCGATATCCCGATACAATCTCCTTCTCGGAACTCTTGCTCTGCTACTCTTTGCATGAGGTTTAAACCTCGTGTAATTCTCGACAGATCCAACAGTTGTCAGTTGTTTAGACCAAGATCTGACGGCTCAGACCTGTCTCTCCATTGCTTCGTTCCTAAGTTTTCTAGACATGAATTCACGGTCCAATTTCTTTCATGGACCTTGGTAATCTGTGGTCCCAATTTCTTCGCTAATCGTGAAGATAAAGGAAAAAGGGTTAAGGCATTTAACACCCTCATTTATTCCTTGAATCTAACGGTCGTGAATGACCGAAGATCTCTTGACAGGATTTCATCTGTTGATCCATACTTGTTCTTCAAATCCTTAAGGGATTCTGCGACTTCTGCGCCTCTACAGAGTCTTTGCACACAAAGTGATACCTCTTCTAAGCTTCTCAAAAGAAAAGGTGTCTCTATGGGGAGATTTATACAGGGTATCACCCGAGATGGATAAGGGTATAGGTTTCCCGAGAAACAACTTGAATTCTGAATTGATTCAATGTGAGTATATACATATAAATCTATTTATAGACATAATCCATACGTGGCTCTTCCATTATAAGCATGCAACCACCATTTCAGAATCAAAACACTACACAGGCAATCTTATACTCAGACCATTTATAAAACTACACAGACTATGAGCATATATGTCAGCATATGAATTTCAAGGTGCAAGATGTAAAACACTTATCAAAAATAACACCATAAATGAGTGCAATTGCTGCGAGGGGTGTTCATTTCCACCCAATCGTAGGCTCAGTGACTCCCAACGGATTTTCCACTAGCCACCCCCGAGATGAGACCACGATGCTGTGAGACTGTGTCTCGATTTTCTAGTGACCGAGAACAAGGTTTACTCTCCCCCTTCTCTGCTATCACTCTCTCTGCATATCTCCAGAGTTCTCCTTTTTTTTTTTTNNNNCTTTTTTTTTTTTACTCGCGTCCCTCTTCTCGCTCCTTCCTCATGCATTTTCCCCTTGTGATGTTGCGTGTGGCACGATCCCCCTCGCGGTGGTCAGGTGTCAGGACGATCCACAGATGGGAGGTTTGCCCCCATCCCCTCATTACGCATGAGGAGCCATCCACCTACCAACCTGCAAGTAATTAATTTTGGGCCAGCGAGCTTCTCTTGGCTCTTCGGGCCAGTGAAGACCAAATATAGTATTGGTTTTCGGTGGAAGTTAACGCCACCATTCCAGGTGCCTTCCACCACATTTATCCAACAATATTGGTCTCTTTTCCAACATATCCCCTCTCAACAGTTCTGCAATATATATTCATAATATTATTTACATTCATCGACCTTTTTCATAAGGTCCATTCACATCATATGTTCACATTTCTGAATTCGCCACAGTTCTTGGCCAGTATATTTATTTTTACAAACTTGGGGAAACAAGGTGTTACACTATGCTACATTGAAAAATAGGTACCTGATGCCACAAATAGATGACCTCTTTGATCATATGAAAGGAGCAGCGGTATTCTCAAGGATTGATTTGCGATCAAGGTATCATCAGTTAAGGATTAAGGAAGGAGAAATCCCAAAAACCACCTTTCGAGCACGGTTTGGACATTACAAGTTTGTTGTCGTACCTTTTATATTGACCAATGCACCAATAGTATTCATGAGCCTCATGAATGGCGTATTCCATATGTACTTAGACCATTTTGTATAAGTCGTTCTAGATGACATCCTCATCTATTCCAAGAACGAAGGAGAACATGAGGAACACTTACATGAGGAACACTTATGAGTAGTGTTGTCCTACCTTAGAGAGAACAAATTGTATGGGAGGTTTTCGAAGTGTTCCTTCTTCCAGAAAGATATTCACTATTTAGGTCATATAATTTCCAACAAAGGAATCTCTGTGGACCCAGAAAAGGTAAAGGCCATTATGGAGTGGCCANNTATGAATGGACAGAAGAATGTGATAGTGCATTCATTGAGCTTAAGAGGTTACTAACTAGTGCGCCAATTCTACGAGTGTCAGATATGGAAAAGGACTTCACAGTTTGCATGGATGCCTCGAAGAAAGGGTTGGGGGCTGTGCTAATGTAGGATGGAGGAGTGATAGCTTATGCATCAAGGAAGTTGAATAAACATGAAGAGCTATACGCGACTCATGATTTAGAGTTGGTAGCTATAATGCTAGCTCTAAAACTTTGGAGGCACTATCTTGTGGGGCGAAACTTTGAGCTCAAAATGGACCATCAAAGTTTAAAACATCTCTTCACTCAAAGGGATCTGAATGCTAGGAAAAGGAAATGGAGTGAGTTTATGAGTGAGTACGATTTTGGTATTTCATACATCAAGGGAAAGGAAAATGTGGTCGTAAATGCCTTGAGTAGGAGACCACGTATCTTCTCCTTGGTAGCCTTAAAGGTCAATCTAAGGGAACGTGTGTTGACACAACTCCAAGGAGACAGTTGGTATTTAAAGGTTACTTCAAACCTCCAGAGCGGGAGGCAGTTAGATCCAAAGTATGAAAGATATAGTCTGGAAGCAGACAAACTGTTAAGATATCGAAGAAGGATGTACATCCCTGAGAATGGGGATATTTGAAGCATCATACTGAAGGAATCCCATAGAGCACTTTATTGTGCGCATCCAGGTGTGAAGAATATGTATGCAGACATGAGGAAGCTCTTCTTCTAGGTAGGCATGAAGCGTGATGTAGTCCATTTCATTGCCAAGTTCCTAGAGTGTTAACAAGTGAAAGCCGACCACCATCACCCGACAGGCCTCCTACAACCACATGATGTTCCTATGTCCAAATGGGAAGTCATTTCTATGGATTTTGTTGTGTTGTTGCCACTCACATCTCATAGACACAATTCCATTCTTGTGATAGTGGATAAGTTAACCAAGAGTTCTCATTTTATTTTGGTTAGAGACACTTATGATGTCATTGATGCGGCACGTATGTTTGTAAGCGAGGTTATCCATTTGCACGAGATACCTAAGAAGATCATTTCAGATAGGGACTCCAGATTCACTTCTAGGTTTTGGAAAAGTTTGTAGTCAGCGTTGGGCACTCAGTTGAACTTAAGCACAACTTATCATCCTGAAACAAATGGGCAAACTGAGAGAGTAAATCAAGTCATGGAAGACATGCTTAGGATGTATGTCATGGATAATCAAACCTAGTGGGAGAAGTACCTACCTTTGGTAGAGTTTGTCTACAATAACAGTTTTCATAGCTCCATCGAAATGCCACCCTACGAAGCTCTGTATGGAAGGCCATGCAGAATGCCATTGAGTTGGGATAGACTAGAAGACCGAGTAACAGTTGGGCCAGAATTGATTCAAGATATGGAGGAACAGGTGATTCAGATTAGGCAGAGACTAAAAGAAGCACAGGATAGGCATACAAGTTATGTGGATGCACACAGGACTGACCGAAGTTATCAGGTGGGAGACCAGGTTTTCATTCGTATCAGGCCTAATAAGAGTACCATACGGTTCGGGAAGGGGATAAATTTGACACCTCAATTTATAGGACCATTCAGAATCCAAGAGAAAATTGGACCTGTTGCCTATCGTCTCGTACTGCCACCCCACTTGTATAAAACTCATAATGTATTTCATGTATTTGTTTTACGTCATTATGTTGCTGATGAATCCCATAAACTAAATTGGAAGGAATTGCAGGTATTGGATGTGGGAACCCTCACGGTAGAACCGTTATGCATATTGGACCATAGAGTTCGATAGCTCAGGAACCGTTTGGTAGACCAAGTTAATATTCAATGGGACAAGTATAGTCCAGGATCTGCTACTTGGGAAGATGTCGAGGCATTACGACGAGACTATCCCTCACTTTTTTGACCACCTCAAGAATATGTTTCTCGATGGTGGGGTGTGTGTAACACCACCTTTTGACTTAGACAACCAGGATTACTTGAAGCCTATATACTTTATTTTCTAGTCACAGTGAAACTATTAAGTGATACACTTAAACTTTAAAATGTATGAACTTTCATGAATGTTTAAATGTTATTGATGATGATGTATATAATGCGATCTGCTATGTGAATGTAAGTTTTATGAATGTTTAAATGTTATTGATGATGATGTATATGATGCGACATATTGTGAGAATGTGAATTTAATGAATGTTTAAATGCTATTAGAATGATGTTGGATATGATGCAATCTATTTTGGTAAATGATAATCTTATGAATGGGTGTCGAAGTTGAATTATGGGATATTATGGGATCTATTTCTAACTTGAAAACGTTGATGTTAATTTGTTGGTACAAGGATACCGAATTGAAATGATGACGGTATGCAATTACATGATGATAATGCGTAGAAATGTATGAGTTTGTGTTACAGACTAATTTGCAGGTTATGGGCTATGAAATAGCCAAGGGATAAGGATGATGAAAGTGGATATCATGACCACTAGCCAAGAAACATTATGGTACAAATATTTGTATGTGGAATTATATTGGTTTGGATGAATTTCTATGATATGTGGACTAGTGCAGGATTTCAGGTGATGAGACTGCCCAAAACCAAATAAACGATGATGAAACCCCCAGCAACACGGTGCCACTGTATATTTCATTGTAGTGTGTGGACCCTAGTTATGATTAGGAGGGGTGGAGGTATTTCCCATCGTGTATCCTCCGAAACCTAAAGTCATGGTAGGACGGTGTTAGCTCATGCTCCCCAAGACGTGTGATGATGACTATCAGTTGCCTGCTAGGGAAGCTTGGTCGAGATAATGACACTTCCGCTTATGGGTTCTATTTGGAGTTAGGTCAATATAGTTGACACTCCAAGATAGTCTAGCAGAGGAAGGATAGGAATGGAGATAGAAGTAAGTTAGGGAGGAAAGATGAGTAGAAATGGTTGAGAGAGTATGGAGATTTGTCTGAGGGTGAAATTTAATGTTTTTCCTTCTAAAAAGAAAATGTGTATATATGAATATTCATAATTTCATAACTAAACCACAGTAGTCTAAATAAAATTGTTGAATCAGATAATTCTAATTAAAGGATTTCTCAAACATTTGATTGGCTTATTGTCTGTTATAAAAGACTAGTCTTGTTGATTGGATTGGATGCATACATAAATTACTAAAGGATGATAGTTTTTTATTATTAGTACATGCACGAGACTTGTATGTACTAGCTACACATGCATTTCTTGTACATATACACTAGTATGTATGAGTTTTCTTGACTTACTTACTGATAATGTTGGTTACTTGTTATGAATGTGTGAACCATGTTTCTTATTCTTTGTACCATAAGATACCTTAACTTCAGGACAAAGTTTCCTGAAGGGTGGGTGTATGTAACGACCCTGCTTAAATAGATGTATAGGATTATTAATTATAATTAATTTAATAATCTAACTGTCCTAAAAGTTAGCTAAACAATAATTATTTCTTAAATAACATTAACTAATTAATTATTATTAATTACTTGTTCATGATTGTCAAGGATTAATTAATTATTAATTAATTAAGTAAAGAATTAAAGAGGGTAAATAAATTATATTGTTAAATTAAGCTTACGTATTCGGGAAGGGATAGGACATTAAATATAGGATAAAATAATAAATAAAGGGGATAAGGGGCATTAACTACGAAAGGATAAGATAAGGTAATAAATGGGTAGGTAGGAAAGTAAATGAGGGGGAGGGCGGTGAAGGAGGAATATGGAGGGGAAGGAGGTTTACGAAGGGGATCATTCTACGGGAGATTGGGGGGATTTTTTTTATGGGGCTCTCCTAGATTTGCAGAGGGGGGGAGTTGAGTTTTGGAGTCGGATTGGATCAGTACTAGCACTGGTTTGCTGGAGGTTTTGGGCACAGGGGCCAGGATATCCATATGATATCCTGGAGCTAGGTAGTTGTCCTAGTTGGCAGGGAGGATAGTAGGTTTGGGCAGTGTTGGTCAGTGCATCAGGCAGCAGCAAGGCAGCAAAGCGAATAAGCATCAGACCCAGGTAATTTAAATTGTGTATTTGTTTTATTTGCTATAAATTTTATTATTTGTTGATAAATTTATATGCGAATGTGCTCAAAATAAGGAATATTTGAATTTTACTGTTTTGCTCAATTAAAATAAATTAGTGAATTTTCTGAAATCAACACTGTTACAATTTATGTAATTATTTGACGTTGAATCTATTCGGCCCCTACAGAAAATGTCCTACAAAGAAATACAGAAAACTATAGAAAACACTTGCAAACCCTAGCAACTCCTAGTATTTTGTACGACCCTAAACTTTCATATTTTTCGATATGTACATGCCTTTCCTTAAGAAAACCTGCATATATGTGTCTGTCTCCACTAAAACCTGCATACACTTGCACAATGACTATACAAAAAACTTTGTATGACACGACCTCGTTGTTGTGGATCCAATCTGTTGAAACCCACTTGCAGATGTCTCTATTCTCACTTCTCCATGGCCTGTAGGACGATGGAGGGGCATTTCTTCCAATCACGCGCTGAGTTTGGAGCATGAAGACAGTGGTTGGAAAGATCTGAATGAGCAGAACACGATGGAGATCCCAGAAGAGGATGTGACATGGTTTAGGGAAAACAAAATTTATGTCCCATCCCTTAAAAGAGTATTTAGGGGTCGGGTGTGTTACAAATTGGTATAAGAGCATGGAAACAACACTTGATCTGCTTGGACTCATGCATGAGTCGTATAAAAAAAATATTATTGGAGAGGTGACACCCTATTTTACCCATTCCTAAGAGGCTTAGTTAACCCTCTACCAAAGAGAGGAATGAAACCTGCTACTGTTGATAGATGTTTTGGAATATATCTGCACTACAAACATAGGTGAAATGATTGGTGCAAAAGGATATTCTAGAATGCATGTGGAAAAATATTAAACATGCAAATTAGGCATGTTATAACCTGTGGTGGGTCACAAGGTATGGTATACTAGTGGACCTTTTAGATGAGGATGACCTTATGACAACATGAGTTAATAGCAAGAATGAAAAGTTGACAATGTTGCGGCCTATTGCCTTAATACAATAGGACTGTAAATATTTATGAGAGACCGATGTAAGGTCTGATTAAGGAGGTGTCAAACACCTTTGTATGACCAGTGGACCATATTGGCATCCAGAGGTGGATGGTAGCCATATAAATATGGCTTGGTATACTCTGATAGCTATAAGAGGGAGTTTAGGAAGAGATTCCATTGTAAAGATCTGTTGACCAAGAGTGAATTAGGCATGAAGAAGAGACTAGAAGTGGTTATCTTACTACCTTGAGTGACACAATAACTACCCATCTGAATTCTGAATTATGGAAGGTTTTTACAGTCGAAAGGAAAAAGGTGACCCTTGTTTGTTATTTCCATGTAGAAGGGGCAACATTAGTATGACTTATGACTGTGAGACTAGTCATATGAGTGACTGTAATTTGTCACTAAAGAACACTAATATTAAAATTAAAATATCAATGTAAAAGGGGTGCAAAAGATGCACCTACATATATGTGTATACAGGCTTAAAATAATAATATGATTGCAAGCCCTCAATTGAGAGGGAATCTCAATGTTGAGTGTCTCTATGAGGCTTGTCTTAAGGATGGCAACAATATCCTTGGGAGAAAGATATGGAAGTCTGGTATGTCCATGTACATGTATGACATGGAAATGGTGCAAGCAATGAGCTTGCATGATGAATGTTTGGCTATGTTTGTATATGTTTGAGTACATGGGTTTAATGGATTGTGAGGCTTCTTGACATAAAGATTGATATTAATACCAATTAGGTATGAATGATATTAAAGGTGCAAGCAATGCCCCTGTATGATGTATGAATATATGCATACAAAAGGCACAATATGACTACCTTGATGAGAGAAATGTGAGGCAAGAATTTCACTTGCCAAAGTTTAATGAATACCATGGATGCATGATTGAGTCCATTTTGAAGAGTCATGAAAGTTTTGTTTTGAATGATAGCTTGAGGGGAACGTGTTCCATTCCCCTAGGAAAGACTAATATAAATAGATGAAAGAGTAAGGGAGAAAGATTGTTACGTTGTTATGATAAGAGGCAAATAATTATGCCTTTGAAGAGCACATGATAATGACTGTGAACAATCATGAGTTAAATGATTTTAATAAAAAGAGGTATGCGAGATGCAAAATATACCTGGGGTAGCTACACACAGGCTTATGATTATGCATATTGTTAAGTACATCATGGATGTAAGTAACAAAAACATAATATGTGTGGATGCATGACAAAGATACATGTTTATATTCCTTATGGAACATTTGGTAAAAAACTAAAGTTAACTCAAGGTTGAGGCCAACACAGATAGTGATGGATATGTAATAAGGAAATTGGATGCTGAAGGGGTTTCCTGTGGATGAACTATGTAAGGACTCTGTTAGGAGGACAAAGTCACAACCTTAATCACTATCGAGAATTAAGATGTATATAAGAATATTGAATTACATTTTGAAAACATCATGTATGGATTGAAGACTAATAAAGAAATGTTGACCATTCTGACTAACTAAAAATATAATGTGCAGGATGCACAAGTTCATGATCATTTATGAACAAAATGTTTTCCATTAAAGCATGCTGAGGTATCTAAAAAGGTTAGGGTGATGCCTAACCAAGGATGCTCAAGGAAAAGAGCAGGTGGATCCCAATAGGGAGTAAATTGCTAAAGCAAAGAAAATAAAAAGGAGGAACACTTTTCCCACGCTAAGAACTCTGAATTTCTTACAGAGTTGTAGGTCTTAGATGAGAAGCCATGAAGAACAAGTACAACTGGAAAAGGGAGAATGAATAAATGAGTATGTTTAATTGAGTTGGCTTGGTTGAAACCATGTAAGAAAAGGCAGTGAGGCCTTAGAAATAACTTAGCCGAGTGGAAAGTCCCAGGCTGTGTAGAAGGAGTTGGAAAAAGGGGAGAACCCTTAACATCTTTTCTTGTTGTGTATTATGTTTTTCTCTGGGATGGGAAAGTTGGTACGGTGATAAAAGTAAATGTTTTCACACCATAGTGAGGGTTGTATTACTGCATAAACAGTTGATAACTGTCTGTATTGCATTCTCAAACTTAAAGTATTGGTGCTTACATTTCACTGAAAGCACCCAGGCAGTCAAACAAATATTGGGGCATTAGTGCTCTTCTAAATAATAATGCATCGGTGCTTTAATAATAATAGTGCACCAGTCGAATCTATGATACCATGCACTGGTGCGTTACAAGACAAACCTGAACGGTGCATGAAATTTAGAATGCATCGATGCAAAATTTTGATACAAAAGCATTGATGCATCGTTTTAATTAAACATACAGGAAGACCAATTTTTATTATTATAATTGTTGTTGTTAAAATAGTATTGTGATCAGTGTTGGTTCATTGTATTATAGCACCAATGCACATTTTATTATCGCATCAATTCTTTTTAACATTAAACACACATGTGTTCATTTTCTCTTTTTAGAAACATCGACCTATTACAATGCAATTATTGTTATTTTTTAATTCCATTGTTCATAAAAAAATTGACATATATCTTGTAATTTAGTATTCATATAAATTAAATTTTGAGTAATGCATTTGGATATGGTGTTTGGATTAATTTTCATATCATCAAATTTCACATCTCTTCATTATAATATTTAATCATCCATATATTTAATCAACGATGTAACATTTCACAACGACAATGGACAACGCAATAGAATAAAATAAAACACATTTTATTATATATGAATAAGAGACTCTTTGTCATACAGAATGGCACACTTATTGGTAACCCCTTTTCTTTCAATTGGGACACTATGTCCATTACATTAAACAAAATGTCTAATTTTCACAGGCAATTATTTCAAAAAATGCAACATCTTGCATTGATATCCAAATATATTGATCATCATTTTTCGCTAGAACTGTTGTTAGCGTTTGAGCTATTTCCACGACTTGGGGTTATTTGGCCTAATGTTTTGTTGATTTCCTCAATTGTTTTCCTCTTCTTTAAGTTCCATCTACAAACATAAAAATAAAATTAAAGTGTAATGACACAAACCCATTAAATCTAAAATGCCTAAAATGAAAATACATAATTGTGAAGTGATAGAGGGAGTTAAACCCTAAGGTGAAATTTTGCAGTCAAATAAGCAAGAAAAATCAAGGGCTTAAGGTAAATATGAATTTATTTATTATTATTATTATTATTATTATTATTATTATTCTGAATTTTAATTAAATCTAAATAGAGATAGAAATTGTAAAAAAAAATTATTATTAAAATCAACAGTAAAATTTAAAAATTTTACTATGTAGAATTTGAGTGAATCACAAAACCCTTCCAATTTTGATTTTCTAAATAATTTGGTTGCTCCAAAAGGGTTTTGAGTGAATCACCATACCCTTCAAATTCTGATCTTCTGAATAATTGTGTTGTTCTAAAGTATTATGTTGTTCCATAGTGCTCCCCTGCATGTCTCTCTTGCAAATCTCTCCCCTGTAAATTTTGGAAAAATAATGAGATAGTGAATAACTTCTTACTATTTAAAGGACTTTATGAAATTAGCTTTTCGAAAAATAAATTCCCGCTCATTTTTCAATTTAAAAAAAAAAGTTGCATATTTTTTTTAAGTTTTTCAAAACACCAGTGCATTTATTAATATAATGCACCAGTGCGTTTGGTTAGACAAAGCACCGGTGCACTAAATTTGTTTGGAGCATCGATATCATATAATTCTTTTTTATTTATTTGAAATCTTGAGAACCGCTGTGGTTAGTAATTAAACGTCGGATGTTTTATATTGTTATAGATGCGCCAGTGTGTTTTGTTTCAAGAAGCACACTGATATGCTTTAAAAGTTATCTGAATTTTTATTTGCACACAAAATAGTATATTCATCTTCAATTACATTTTAGGATGAATCCACATGACTTGCAGTGCTTCATAGTATACATTTTCCACTTTAAGTCACCTTATTCTTAAAAAATTATTGTTGATTTTGCTCAAATGCAAGGAAAAAAGCTTATAATATCAAATGGCTAATTCTTCAAATTCCATCCCAGTCCATATTGCTCAAAGTTCATCGTGTATTTCTCCCTTTCCATCTCTAGTAAGTTCAGATTTTATTTATATTTTGATTATCTAAAAAGTTGTGCTAGCCACCATGATCAAAGCTTAATATGGGGGAAGTTAGGTTACGTTGGAAAGACACAAGAGATCATTCGAGTGGACTTATCTTCTTTCCAATGTGTTATTTTTAGGTGCAAGTGGCGGGACACTTTTGATTGGAATAATGTAAAGGAAGATCGTGACACTGGGTTGATATGTATCAAATCTAGAAAGATGTGGGATGAAGCTAAGGAGACTTATGTTTTCCCAAAACGCTGCAACCAAGTGTTTGTTTACCTAGATGTGTTGGATAGGGATTGATGGTTCGTATTAAGACATGGCCCTAGAACAAAACATATTTTTGAGAACAACAATGTTATCATGCCAGCGAGGAAGATAATCAGGGTGATGACAACATAGAGTGATATGTACATGTTTTATTTCATCATTTATATTGTTGTTGTATGTTTTTGTTATCTTTACTTCGCTAATTGTATCTTTTTTTTATTCGTCTTGTGATGGAGGAAATTGAAAGTTAATTATAACAAATCTTTGAACAATTTTAGTTGGTTAACAGTTAGTTTGATGTGTAATGTGTTTGTATTTCAAATTATTTGTGATTGCATGGAATGCTTGACTAAAATATAATTTTATATTATTATTTGAAGATATTTAAATGTTGTTGCATGTTTAATATAAAATTTTAAGAATTATTTTCATGATAAAGTCATAACTACATGTTTTTAGAAAAGTTTCGCCAAACATTTTATAGTTGTCATTTTATATAATTGGTAAGATTCACAAAGGTTTTTACACTTAAAACTAAGTATTTCCAATTGTGAAATCCTGAAAAATGTCAAACCAGTTGAATTTTTAATGGGATATGAAATTATACTTTCTCTATATAAAGTTTTATGATGTTGAAACCACTCTCAACATCTTGGAACAATTAATGACAATGCTACGATTTAACTAAAATGATAGAAAAGTCTTTTCATTGTAGGAGAAATATGTCAAGTTTGAAGTATTTAAGAATGTAATATTAACAGTAATTGCTAAAATACACATTTGAGAAATTGTTTTTTTTTTTTAATTTTTTTACCAGAAAGGCCTCAAGCTATTATAAGTTTGACCCTTTACCAACATGTTATTGAAGCATTGAGACCTAAAAAAGAGCTTTCCAAAACATTGTTTTGTTGTCACAATGATGTTAGAATTTTGATGTGTCGTGAAGGTGACATTTATCCATTTGTTAACAATCCTCTTACCCTTGGACACACTCAAGCACTTGTATAAAACACTTTTGTTACTGATATGACTTTGATCCTTAAATCTCATAGGGAAATTTTAAGATTTGCATTGTATCTCCTTGCTTGAGCATTTGAGTTATGAATATTTTAAACCATGCATGAGTTATTTAATTAATTTTTTTAATTACATATATATGCAACAACATATAATTTTATAGTTGGCAACATGTTTAGATATTGAATGGTAATATTTTAATTTACATAGTTTCTTATTTATCCTAATAATCTATGTTGATATTAGAAGTAATACTATGATTGATATGCATGTTTAATAGTACAACCTTTTTGATGATATGTTAACATGATGATTCAAAAACTGAGTTTATGTTCATGTATTTTGTAGATTTAAAAGTAAGATTATATAAAAATGTGGTTTATAATTTAAAAATTAAATTTCTAACATGTTTTTAAAGAACAATATATTAATGTGATACTAGTTTAAAAATTAATAACTAAGCTTACAATGACATTAATGTGAAGATTTTGAAATATAATTGTTAGATTGTGAAGATTTAAAAAGATCATTTAATAAAAATAAACATCATGATGATAACCATCTAAGAAACATAACCATCATCTAAAATACACATTTAAATTCACTAATATCATCTAATTATGTATACCTCTATCACATAAAAACACCATTAATTAGTTAGTTGCACACAAATTTAATAATCTAACATGGCATCATCATTGTGATCACATCTAACAAAACACAAGCATTGTCTAACATCGTCATCACACATATCTAATGAACATCATTTAACATACACATCTATCAAGCACATTTAACAAACATATCTAACATGACCTAGCAATGTACACATCAACATCAACATATAAATTAATTAAGTACATCATCATGATCAACAGGAAAAATGGACATCCAATGAACATTGTTATAACATACACATCTATCAAGCACATTTAACAAACATATATAACATGAACTAACAATACACACATCAACATCAACATATAAATTAAGTACATCAACATGAACAGAAAAAAATGCACCACACACACACACACACATCATGAACAAATCAAATAACTGCTATAGCATATCTAGTCCAACCGATGTGATAATCATATCTACAATAGTAGTGGAGGCTTGGTCTATAGTAGAAGATGATGGATGGTCAGGAGGAAGTGGAAGATCATGCGGTGGAGGAATAGGTGTTTCCTGCTCATCCGGGTGAGGTGAAGGAGGAGGAGGAGGATGACGTGGAGAAGGATCACGACCACCCTCATTAGTTGATGGGGTACTGGAGGAAGAGTGTGTATCATCGACAACCCTCCTCACTGCTAGTAGCATGGTAGCTCTAGCCATATGACGCATAAGAGGCATCATATCACACGACATATCTCTATAAAGCTCCAAGAGAATAGAGTCTGCCCTGATGTCTTGCATTAGCACAAGGAAGACTCCTGCCTCAACCAAAAGTGCTCAAAGTCAGTCGCCCAACTCCAACCTGAAACTAGTATTCGACCCACGGGGCATGCTACTAGGTATCTACACCCAAGGACCCTAACCTGTCGCAGCCTTATATTTTAATCATGCAAAGAAATTAGCAGAGAGAACAACAACATGAGCAGGAGCAGAGGGTTGGCCTGTACAATGTTGTACGATATTGGGAGGTGGGGAGAGGGAGAGATATTTGTACCCTCACCCTATTACTGTAGTGACCCAAGTCCTCTTGAGGAATGTAGGCCTCCTTAAGTACTATGAGGAGGCTACATCTCTAAAGGGGCACTCTGAGTTCTTGGTGCAACTGATCCGTCGATGGGATGTCCATCGACAAGCTTTCCATTTTGGTCCTGATCAATGGTACTAGCCCACTAAGGATGATATATATTTTATCACTGGGCTATCTAGGAGAGGGGAGTATTTTCCCGAGTTCCTTGATGTCACAGTCGGTGTTGTAGGAGAGAGTCATCTCATGTACTCTCAGAGAGATATTGTGGTTGATGTACTTTCGCTAGTTGATTTTTAGGTGTCCGATGGACAACTACAGATCATTTCTTTCGGTGCATAGGAGGTTAGGTGCCTCTCACTGTTAGTGATGACCATTCCACACTTTACCAGTGATGGGCAGCGCATTAGTTGCTCTCTTTTGTATTATGTTGATTCTTTGGTACTGATGTCTCTACATGATGTTCTGCATGTAATTTTAAAAAGTGATAATTACAATACTTTGGAATTTAGGCTCTAATTTTTTACGGCGGTGCATTGGGTAATCCTTAATGCACTAGGGCATAATTTTACCAATGCATTGCATACAACAATTTATCTAATTTATGTGGTGTGTCATTTAACATAACACCCCAGTGCGTTAACATTATTTCGACGCACCGCAAAAAATCAACTATATTATTTTAAGCAGTGCGTCGATAAAATTGTGCCCCGGTGTATTAATGATTACATTACGCACGGATGCATAGCGTTTACAAATGCACTGCCGAAAAAAATTAGGAAAATGTGTTTCAGTGCACCCTGTAAATTTTCAGGGTGCACCGTCTGCGGTGTGAGCTGAACGACTCGAACACACCACACATAATTTTTTTTTTT
>CBVK0100639455.1:0-11501 GCA_900067695.1 Picea abies
TATATATATATATATATATATATATATATATATATGAAGTTTTCAGCTGTTCAAAATTGTCTTTCTGCAAATTTGATTTTCATCTATTTGTCTTCTTGATTAATTTCCAGCACTTGTATGTCTTGCTAATTTTGCATAAGTTAAGCCTGAAATTGTTTAGGGTTTTAACATCGATCTTGAAGTAGGACAGATATACTATTGTAATTACTGTTGTCATTAAGTACATTTCAAGTCTGGTTTATGCTTGATAAGATTGGCCTAGAGGGCTAGAATTTGTTAGCATGCATTTGGTATCTTTTCTCTTGGATTTCCTTGTTGATGGGGGTTCAAAATGAGTGAAATATTGTCCACTGCTTTCTGCTGTAAATTATATTTCAGATCAGCCCTAAGGCTGATAATTTACAGGGACTAGATCCAGGAAACCTCTAGAAAAGAGGTGAAACTTCTGAATTTGCAATTTTACAAAATTTCTACATGCTATTCTTCAAAGTGTGAAAATTCCATATGTGCTCCATGCATTGGTGTCCGACACATAAGGGAACTTCTAGGGCACACATTTGACATGTGTCATGTTTTAGGATACATGTCAAATATCCAACATGCAGGATACAAACACACAAGCATTGGGGGCATGTCCTGTTTCCTAGCTATTAAAGAGGTATAACACATAGGAGGTATAGAGATGTTGTCGATAGTAGATACACAAAATTATATAATCAAACACAAAATTATATAATCAAATTAATACATTCAGGGGATTGTGAAAAAAAAATCATATGATAAGTTGTTAAGAGGAATTCATAGAAGGTTATTAAGTAATCAGACTATCTAATGAATGGACTCTACAAATTAAAGATTTTCATTTGATAGGTTGTCAAGAGGAATACAATAGAAAATCATAAAATATTTCTATGCCAGTCTACTGAAGATAGATGGTACAATTGTAAAACAACTTTCTTCTAAGAACAATATAGTACATCACTAATTTTACAATTAAAACAAGCTTGCTAAAAGCAAGCAATAATCCTAAAAACATAAGACAGACCTGACTTGCAATACTTGCAAGCTTCTGGAATATAGACCTAAGACATTTGCTTGACTTGGCAGAAAAGGAAAATTTAGAGCACCCCTCACATGAAGGGAACTCTCTACCTAGGGTAGGTACCTAAGAGACTGTCTCACAGTTTTCAGGCATTTCCATAAATCATTGAGGTTGTGCTTCTCAGCATTTTGCAAAAGTAGCAAAATTTTGCGCATTGCTTTACATAATTTTTCTTTTTCCATCATTTAATTTTTTTAAAAAACTGCAATCTCTAGATGACCCCACCAACACTCACTAGATTTTCTAGAGCATCAAAAACTCGAAGTAAAACAAAAACAGATTTCAACAGTGGAAAGGGCACTTAGCAGAATTTTCTAAGAGCAGTCACATTTTTCATAGCAAATAAGTGACTACCAATTTACAAGCTTTTCTAGAGTATGAAAAACTCAAACAAAACAAACGCAGATTTCATAGTAGTCCCACATTTCAACAGTGAAAAGAGTACTCAACTCAGAGAAAAGAGGGCACATTTTTCACAACAAAGAAGTGAGTACTGATTTTTGACATGTAGGTGGCAATTTCTTAAAACACCATCTTTTAATGTATCATTTACAAAATTCACAACAGTTAATCTTGGGAGGACTTCTGGCATGATCCTCTCAAATTCTTGGCAGAAATATTACCCAATGCATCAGCGTCAAATCTAACTTCAAAGGGCAGAAATATTACCCAAGCCCACCACTGATGAAACATGTAACCATGGTCGCCAAAACTGAAAAGAATACAGGTGGTGGCCACTTTTCTAGGTGTAATTTTGACAGAGAAAGTTAAGTAAGAGACAGAAAGAATACAGGTGGTGGCCACTTTTCTAGGTGTAATTTTGACAGAGAAAGTTAAGGAAAAGTTATTCAGGAGTTAGAGCCCATTTGCACATAATCAAGAGCTTGAAATTAGATCTTGCAAGAAAATTTCTAGAAAAAACCCCCATGAATGTTAATGCCTCATCATGAGACTGCTTATTTCACAACAAAACAATAATGTGGATTATTGATACAGGGCTGAGGAAGAAAGCCAAGATGCAACAACTATGTCAACAAGCATTGGTTAGAGAAAAAGTTTAAAGATTTCATTTTCTATGATGGATATATATAGAACATCCCCAACCTAAGGTAAACACTAAAATCTAATTTGAAAATGAAAAAAAAAATTCACCTATGCCTATGCATTGAGATGCAACCTGTATGTCCAAAAAGTGTATTCCCTATCAAAGTAAACTATTGATTTTGTTAAATAAGGGATCTCTTGTATTTCATACCCTGACATTGAGAATGTGTTCATTATCATAGTCTGTATAAGGGGAGTCAAATAGTTTGGTCTATGTCTATTATAAGGTAGATGATTCACTCAATTTTTTCATGGAAAACCATATCAATTTCTTACTAGAAAGAGTACTCAAGCAAATTTCTCTAATTATAAAATTTTAATTAGACAAATCTTTATTATGTGTTGCTTGTGTAGGATGAATATTTTCACTCATTTTTAGTTGGTAAATTATCCTTTGTTAATGTAGTGGTATTACCTTCAACTTAGATACCATGGTTGAAGGGTATTCATTTCATCAAATTCACCAAGGACTTAGACCTGACCTTGCATATTTCCTAGGACAAACCACCTAAACTAAGCTCAACTAAACATGAGATATTACAAGATAGAATAATCATTGCATTATCATGGGGACCATTAATGACTTCTATAAAAATCATCAATGGCATGATAAAAAAACACCATTAATGACTTCTATAATAAAAAATCATCACCATTGATGTTGTATTTTTATCACACCATTAATGACTTCAATAAAAATCATCAATGGCATGATAAAAAAACACACCATTGCTTATAATATTAACACAACATCACACCTTGTGAAGACTTAGTCAACTGCACTAGATTAGGTAACACACTTGTTTAGTTTTGAACCTAGGTCATCATCATGGCAAGCATTCCAACTTCAAATTGTGAATTTAGAGAGTTTAAAGCTCAACCATCTTCACCTTTGAACTTTAAGTTTATTGTCCCTCTATGCCTGAGACTGTCACTTCTGATAATATTATATAAGTGAAAAAGGAACATATAGTGGAGGTATATACATCCTTATTGCATGATTACACTAAATATTTTGGCATTTGAAAACCCTCTAGAAGCTTATTCTATATGAGACACTAAGTTCACCACGAACAACAATTATCAATAGTAAACAATCACCAAGCGCACTGATAAATTTTTAAGCCCTACAACTTCACTTACCAAACCAAACCTCTATTTCAAGGGCATCTCTCTTTCAAGTTATGAGGATTATATCTTACAAGTGTGAATTGAGATTTGTATAGCAGATGCATATTCCGGAAGAGCATATTTTGCATCTATTCAATATAATTGTACCCAAGGCTACACAAAACCAATACCCTAACCTCAAAATCAATTTTAACTATTTGAATCAACTATCCCTGCCAACAATTGGTTTTTATAGGGAGAAGCAAGTGATGGGTAGAATATTCAAAGAGATGGGTGTTGAAGATCATTTGATTCACATGCAAATAAAAGAACTGTTTGAAGTAGGTTTGCATGATTTTGAAGCAATTCATAAGTGTTTTCTGTTGGCATCAAGGAAACAAAATTCTTTCAATTTGTGTGATGATATTTATGTGTGCATTGAGGACCATAACCTTCTTAAATATATGACTGTTTATCCCTGCCACTTCTTGTAGACACATACAAACCCAGATATTTCAAGCTAAGCCATATCCCAAATTCTAAAAATGATGTCAGGGTTCCTTCTTGTTTCAAACTAATCAGAGGATGGTATATTTGTACACCATAAAATCGCCTCCAAAATGTTTGCTGACACCCAAACATGAAATGTTCTTTACTGAGGGATATGATGATTGTAAATTTATGTTGACACCCAAACATGAAATGTTATTTACTAAGGGATGTGATGATTGCGGTTTCATCATTGTTAATTACAAACAGTGAAAAATGTATTTGAATTGTGAACTTCAAAGCTTAATGCAATGGGGTCCCAGTTGAAACAATTGACCGAAGATTATGATATTCGTTTCACTGGGATCAACAATGAAGTTTGTTGAATAGAAAATTCCAAGTGTAACATCCAATCAATGTTTAAAGAATTAGTAGAGAAAAATGTGCAGATTTCTCCAAATTCTACCTGAGCACTTCAGCGCGCCATCAGAGATGTGTATAAGAGACAGCATCTAAATAGTGGGGAGCACGTTATTTGTCAGACATTAACACTAGAAAGCCTCCTTGCCAAGCTAGCATTAACACTAGAATTTATACTCTGTAGAAATTCCAACCTTCACAACAAAACCACATTCTTCCTCCAATGCCATTGAAACTCTTCACAAGGCTGTCTTTGGGTAACATTTCAAGACTGGCTAGGCTCCAAATACTTTTATAGGGAGAAGCAAGTGATGGGTAGAATATTCAAAGAGATGGGTGTTGAAGATCATTTGATTCATATGCAAATAAAAGAACTGTTTGAAGTAGGTTCGCATGATTTTGAAGCAATTCATAAGTGTTTTCTGTTGGCATCAAGGAAACAAAATTCTTTCAATTTGTGTGATGATATTTATGTGTGCATCGAGGACCATAACCTTCTTAAATATATGACTGTTTGTCCCTGCCACTTCTTGTAGACACATATAAACCCAGAGATTTCAAGATAAGCCATATCCCAAATTCTAAAAATGATGTCAGGGTTCCTTCTTGTTTCAAACTAATCAGAGGATGGTATATTTGTACACCATAAAATTGCCTCCAAAATGTCTGCTGACACCCAAACATGAAATGTTCTTTACTGAGGGATATGATGATTGTGGTTTCATCATTGTTAATTACAAACAGTGAAAAATGTATTTGAATTGTGAACTTTAAAGTTTAATGCAATGGGGTCCCAGTTGAAACAATTGACCGGAGACTATGATCTTCATTTCACTGGGATCAGCAATGACGTTTGTTGAATAGAAAATTCCAAGTGTAACATCCAATCAATGCTTAAAGAATTAGCAGAGAAAAATGTGCAGATTTCTCCAAATTCTAACTGAGCACTGCAGTTTTATAATTTCAATATTTGTCAGACTCGACATCTAAATAGTGGGGAGCACATTATAGATCAGAAGATTCCTATTCAAATAACTAGGTTCAAGCATCAGAAACATCAGTTGACTACTATTTGGGTGGCAACACAAGCAAGCAAAATCTGTTTTTTACTGTCTCAGAGATTATTTTTCATTCCGTGAATGGGGTAGAATTAGGATTCATATTTAAAAGGTTTGGAAAGTCATCTCAAGCAATTTTTGTTGAAGAATAGGGTCTTGAGAGGGGCACAGGTAAAGGTGGCAANNATTTTTGTTGAAGAATAGGGTCTTGAGAGGGGCACAGGTAAAGGTGGCAAGACAGATCAAAAGGCATGTATTTTGCCTGTTAGAAAAGATGAATCTGTAAAGAAACCTCTGTAATTTTAGGTGAGCAGTTTACTATACAATTTGGAAACAACAGAAAGTTCTTATACAGGTCATAGAAATCACCCAAGTTTCAGACAATGAACCCCAATGTTGTATCTGGATTTTTTTCTTCTAATATAATAAATCTAGTCTTGGTGACAGATATTAGGGAGTTTCAAGAATTAGCAAAACATAAGTTAAATTGAGAAAGAGATGGCAAATATGCCATGGATTGAGATTTTCAGAAGACTTTGGCTACATTAAACTGCATCTATCTCATTTTCTAAAGCTTGCAGTTAATCCTGAACTCCTAATAGCAGAAGTATCAGGGATATTAACTTCCATGTTTAGCTGAGAAAAGATATAGAGAACACCTCGACCAAAGAAAATATGAAGAATACTTGAAGATTCTTATGGAATGGTTACAGGAAAAAAGGAAAGGATTTCCTCAACCAGGATTCAGTTCCAAGTTCAAATGTCTGAAAGCTGGGACTCAAATAGTATAGATGTGTTCCCTCTCCACCAAAAAAATGCCTTTAAGAAACTGGGTCTGTCGGCTTATATATCTTGTACCCATCCAAATAACTAATTCTGCAAACAATAGACTACAGCCCTTGGGCTTCAGATGCCTTCACACCTCACTTATCCAGATAGCATATCACCAGTAACTTTGTTGTGTACTATGGCGTGTATGATGCTATGTGAAAACAAAGTGGTATGACGACATCAAGGTGTACCCATCCAAATAACTAATTCTGCAAACAATAGACTACAGCCCTTGGGCTTCAGATGCCTTCACACCTCACTTATCCAGATAGCATATCACGAGTAACTTTGTTGTGTACTATGGCGTGTATGATGCTATGGGAAAACAAAGTGGTATGACAACATCAAGGTAGTCTCATCATAGCTTTGCTTATTAAATTCAAAATCTGGAAATGTAAAACTAATGGGGTAATTAGCAAAAGGATAACGTGGAACATATTTATAGAGGTCCACCTCTACTATTATGGGAGCAGACAGTTATTGGGAGGTCGCCTTCTTGCATGAGGAATGCGACTTAGGGTTTCAGACTAACAGAATAAAGAAATAGCAAAAAAGCCACCTAGGGTTTCACACTTTAACAGAATAAACCTCCAAACGGTAGGGTTGGCAGTTTAAAATCCAGACAGTAGGGCTGTGATGATTAATTCACTCGACCCTTCTAGGGTCAACAAAGAATACCTAGCCCTGCGGTCTTAGACATAAGCAAAATAAAAACCAAGAGATTCCTTACTGTAATGTGCCTTCATCTAAGGCCACCAAGAGCTGGACAACAAAAAATAGGGCTTTTCAGCAGGCTGCAATATACATCCATATTCCCATCAACGCTTAATCTATAGGGAAATATATAAATCCGAGAGGACTAATCCCGGACCTAAACCGGATCTGAATCCGAAATCGAGTATTCGATGGAAAATAACTTAAACCAAACAATAAAAAGAACTATTAAAATCAACTGATATATTCAATAGAGAAACCCTAGGGTTTTTTCCACACAAATAGATAGACGGAAGAAACCCGAGGATTTCAGACTTCCGATCAATAAACAAAAACTACCTAGGGTTCCAGACTTTAACAAAATAAAACTCCACACAGTAAGGTGAGAGGTTTAAACTCCAGACCCCCCTTGAGGTTCTACAAAGAAAACCCAATTCGGGGGATTTCAGACATGATCGACAAAAAATACCAGAGATTGAGATTAGTTTCTTGAACTCACCTATCGGCTCCGGCGCATGAAAGCATCTTGTTAATACGGAGGACATGGAATGGATGAACACGAACTCGTAGGTGAAAGGCATCCTTTCCAGCGAACTTAGCCATGTACTTGTTGCAGGCAATACGAGCCGCTTACAGCGCTTCACTCGTTACATTTTCCTTCTTCCAACTCACCGGGTGGACGCAGAAAACGAACTCATCGGCCAGTCTCTTCTTCGCATCGACATCGTATATGCGGATTTTGGAATCCGGAACACCACGACAATATCGAGATTTCGAGTAGGGTCTGTTCTTTATCTGACGATAGCATCTTGTTGGACCTGCAAAACAAAACCCACAAAATAAAATATGAGATTAAACCATAGAATTTTGCAAACTTCGGCCACTGAAATAAACTGCAATTTTCCGCAGAAAATTTACAATACCACTAGAAACTCGTACCAATCGCCATTGATGAATGAATGGATGTCAAATCCCCTCCTCCTGACATCTCTGTGATCTGTGTGGTAGGTGCACGCTCGAGGAAAGCTACAGTCGGTGTTGACAGCTATACGGGACTAACATTAATACTACAGTCTGTTACAGTCTGTTACAGCGCACTAACATTAATGCGAGTAGTTGTGATTATTAATGCAGGGCCAGCATTAAGACTTCAAAGTTGAAGTTCAATAAGATTGAAGATAAAAATGGTTTTCGATTTATTTTAATATCAATAAAAATTATTTTCCAGATTTTCCTATGTTAAACATTGCCAATCCAAAAAAAAATAAAAGTTAACTACATAACTAGTTAATAAACGACTAACTCATCGCTATAGTCCAGGCCTTTCAGAAGGGACTAATAAGTTGGTTTTTATTTACGAGAGGTTTAGGTCTTTGTGTTAATGGTAATTGAAATGTTGTTTTTTTTAATATATTTTCATAATAATTTTGTTTGAAATTTCATGATAAATTGTTGAAATTATAGATTTGGATGATTAAGTTTGTTTGAGTATATAAGTTTTTATACTTTATCATAATGTTAGAAGAAAAATTGGATTAAAATTGTGTGTAGAATTTTAAAATGTATTAAATACATTCACATTAGTAATAACCCTGTTGAAAAAACCAATGTACTCATTATCACAACATTGAGAGATTAATTATTTAAACAATTTTTTTAATGTAAATTTGACAATATAAATTTGGGTGGAAATAAACGAACCCTCGATGTTTGACATTTTTAATGTGAGTTTGATGATATAAATTTGGGTGAAAATAGACAACCCCTATATGTTTTGATAACTAGGACCTATTGTGTGAGAGCGTGAATGCGCACTTGCGAGGTTAAAATAAAATATAAAGAATATCAATCACGGCTTCTCGAGCTACTCATAACCATGTGGGCATATTCCCTTTAATGTTGATAACGCCAATTCATGATACATAATCATGGATCCATTCCCTTTAATGTTGATAACGCCAATTCATGATACATAATCATGGATCCATGTATTATGTATTGTCTACGTTTCACGTTTCATCTACATTAATAATTTAACCTACACATGTTTTGGAACCATCACCAAGAGAGAGAAGAGGCCACCACTACACGCGTTTTATAATCCGTCATTGGCATGTAGGGAGACTAATATTGAAACATCAAACAAATGTCAATTACAATAAGGTTGGCCAACTACATCCCACAACATCGAGTGTACAAGTAATGCCAATTATATACCGCAAGCAAAGCAAAGAGTGTATTATCCGCAAACATCTTAACTAAGGGATTCTAACCAGTTGGCATGTGTGCGAAAATATTTTTGTCATATTAATGAGAAGTATTAGAGCAAAAAGGAAGCCAGAGTACCACCGACGAGCTCAAATCCTGCAGCCGAGTCGAGCAGCGTGCTATTGTCGTCTATAAATTGCAAAACAAAACCCACAAATAAAATCCGAGATTAAACCAACAAAAGGGTTTCTCTTTCAGTAAGAAATCGTGATCGAAAGCCTCACGTACGTCTCCCCATGGAATCTGCAGAATAGACCCGACTTTCGTATGTGTAGAAAGAATTACTGAACCTTGAACCTGAATTCAAAATGAAGAGATTACTCTCGAAAACTGAAGATTGGAATTGGCTCTCACGTCCAAACGTGAATTTATAGTCCTGCAAAGGGCAATGTTTGACAGAAGCCCTAGCCCCTTACGCAACTTGGTCTATGTGTTTGTGTTGTGTTTGTCTTAGGTTACACTATCGTTGTGGGTATCTATCTCTGTATTAAACATACAAACGCGTTAGAGTTTGTGTTGTGTTTGTCTTAGGTTACACTATCGTTGTGGGTATCTATCTCTGTATTAAACACACAAACGCGTTAGAGTGGGGTACCACGGTTAGACTATCGTTGTGGGTATCTGTATATTAAATTTACAAACGAGTTAGAGTGATCTGTATATTAAAATTACAAACGCGTTAGAGTGGGGTACCACGGTTAGACTATTGTTGTGGGTATCTGAATGCATAAATGGATTTGGTGTGTTGATAAATTCTGGGGCATTCACATTATACAAACTTGGATACTCAAATCTACATATCCAACACTTTCTTATCAAATTTTAGGCAAAAATATCCGCGGACAATAACTAAAATGTAGAACATTTAGACTAAGACTCACCAAAATGTAGAACATTTAGACTAAGACTCACTATTATAGACCTAAGCTCGAGCACTTAGAATAAGATTACAATGGTTATCAAATTTTTGAGAGAAACCAAAAATTAAAGGAGAATGAAATAAAAAGGGGAATAGGGAAATAGGTCACTAGATTAATTTGGTTCAAAAGTTAATGGTATGAGAACTAGGGTTGTAAGTGATTATGTTACTCTTTGGTTTTTTCAAGTCATAAACAATAAATGAAAGATAACAAGTGATGAAATATAACAAGATAAAGTTAAAAATGTATTCATTGTTACTCTATGTATGCCAATTATCAACTCGTGAGAGAATGAAAAAGTATTGAGAAGGAAAAGTCAAATATGTAATTTAGTTAACCTCAATTTTCCATTCAATGTACATAGTAAAGGATAAGCATTAAATATGTTACCCCTTTCTCTTTAATGAGCAAGCAATAGGAGAAAGATCCCAGGGTTTATTGATCGCACCCTAAGTGAACCAGGGTTCTTAACCAAGTTTTGAATTAAGCTAACAAGGTAAATGGGAAGCTACATGGACTAGGGAAATAACACATACATTGAGTAACCAAGGAAGGGAAGGGAACCTACTTAACATACATGGATATGTGACAAAACCCTTACAAAACAAACTTGGGTATATTATCTCCAAATATGATCAATGAAATAAAACACAAGCAATCAACCATGCAAAAGAGTAAACCCTACAATGCAAGTATTGTGACTCAAATGCCCTTAATTAGAAGGTTCCTTCCTCACTCACAAGTTGTGTTGGAACCTCCCTTGAGGTGGTGATGTTGGAAGACCAAGATGTGGAGATGGGATGAAGTTGAAGGCACCCAAGGGCAACCAACCAATCCAACAAGGAAGAGACCAAGCAAATAAAGAGGAGAGCATGTTGAGGAAACGTTCAATTAGTGGAGGGTTGAAGGAGACTATAGATCTAAGTGGTCCAGGAACATGAGAGACGAGAGAAAGAGAGTTAGACCACAAGTCCAACATCAATTCAACAAAATATTAGCATGGAGGAGAGTAAGATTTGGAACCGGTAACAATAACCTAAGAGTTAACTTAAATATATTTGGAACACCCTAATAGCATATGTGAATGTTGGGCTCGCTATTGGATAGGGAAATTGTGAGAACTAATGATTAAGTTTTGATTATGGAACTGTTATTTCCATAGGCATACCATAGGTAATTCTAGGAAATCATTGTCTTTGATCCATGGGCCGTGGGAATGCAGGAGCAGTATGGTAGGTAAAATTTATGGCTCACGTCACCCCTTGAAACTAAGAAGAATAAGGAGAGTTTGTCCAAGTATGCCCCTTAAAAAGCATGTCCAACTAGATTTGGGAACATTAGAGGCCCTGAAACAAGGCATTAATTCCCTACCAATTATAGACCAAATGAAGGGCACAAAGCCCAAGACCAATCAATTCACTTGGAAGAGGTCCCAAATTGAGAACCCAACAAATCTAGAAAGGTCAAACATGCAACCAATGGCCA
>CBVK0100639478.1:0-20874 GCA_900067695.1 Picea abies
CACCTCCCTCTGTCATGGGTTTTTTTACCACCTCCCAATTCACCAGGTAGAATTTGTTTTCATTACCCTTCCCTCCCTGCCACAAGAAGTCTCTAAGTAATTTAGAAATCTGCTCCGTAACAGAACGAGGAGCTAAGAGGAACGCTGCCTGGTAAATAGGAAGCGTTGATAGAACAGATTTAATAAAAATGACTTTTCCTCCTTTTGTTAGCCAATATCCTCCCAACACGGTGATTTTTGTTTTGATCTTGGATATAATGTCGCTCCATAATGTTCTTTTATTGCCGCCTGAGATGATAGGGAGTCCCAGGTACTTGATCCTGTCCCATTTTTCATGACCTTTGAACCCAAAGATGGTAGCTATACCAGCGAGTTCCGTCTGACTTAAATTCCAGCTATACACCTCACTTTTGTTCTCGTTAATTAGAGCACCCGATGATCTATAGTAACTCCTGAGGACTGAATCGAAAGCCTTAGCGATTCTGATGGAGGCGCCCCTGATTAGAAGCGAATCATCAGTGAAAAGCGCATGGTTTACAGGTTCTACTCCAACAGCTGAGGTGAGGCCCGGAATATTGTCAGCGATCCTTTCAGCAAATAGCTTACGACTGAGAGTATCCACCATGATTATGTACAGGAATGGAGACAGAGGGCATCCCTGCCTGATGCCTCTCTGTGAATGGAAGAAACTGGATGGACGGCCATTAATTAAGGGGGCGACCCATGGTTTATCAATGCAAGCCTTGATAATCTAGACGAACTGGGATGAGAAGCCAAATGATAGAAGGACTTTGCACAGGAAAGAGCGGTTGATTCTATCAAATGCATTCCCCATGTCCAGTTTAATCAGCATTCCTTTCTCATTCCACTGTATGCTTGAATGGACGATCTCCTGCACTTGGATTACATTATCCTGTATATGTCTGCCTTCTACAAAACCGCCTTGGAAGTTGGTGATCAATTTTTTGAGCAGCGGCTTGATTCGATTCGCTAGGATTTTTGCCAGAATTTTATAAGAAGCGTTACACAACGATATTGGCCTGTACCATGTGAATGTTTTAGGATTGGAATATTTTGGAATTAGTGCCAGCTATGTGGAGTTGGTTCCACCACCAACCTTTGCCTTTTTCATGCACCCACTAATCATTTTCAGCAGGTCGTCTTTTATAATGTGCCAACAGGCTTTATAAAAATGTATTGTAAAACCGTCTAGCCCGGGAGCCTTGTCTACCTCCATAGACCAGATCACGTTTCTGATTTCTTCCTCTGTGGTGGGCTGACAGAGTAAATCATTGTCTTCTGGACTGATGAGAGGATGGATATTGGAGAGGATTTCAGCGTCTTCTTCATCATTATTTTGACTGTCTTCTCGATATAAGTTTCTAAAATGAGATTCTTCCACAGCTTTGACTTGATTAAACCCTTTGCAGACTTGGCCGTCATCTGTTTTTATTTCTGCTGTGTAGTTCCTGGACAATCTAGCTCTATATTGTCGATGAAAATATGAGGTGTTCCTGTCCCCAACCTTCAGCCACAAACTTCTGGATTTGAGTCTCCAGTATTCTTCCTCCCTTCGAAAGGATTGGTGAGTGGATCTTTGAGCTTTGATTTCTTTTTCCAAAAGCTTTGATGTTATATCTTTACTTTCCATGGATGTTTGCAAGGTTTGCAATGAATTCACTGATGCTTTTCTTTGATCAGTAAGGGTAGTCGCTGGGTTCTTTATCTAGCCCTTCAAGGCTTGTTTAGTGACTTTCAGCTTTTGCTCCCATACATAACTTGAGGATCCCGAGAATGGCTTAGCCCAGGCAGATTTTACAGTCTCGAAGAAATCAACTCTCTCAATCCATAAAGGGTTGAAGCAAAATGGTATAGGGCCCAGATCCTCTTCTTCTTCAACTTGGAGCAGTATTGGCTTATGATCTGAAGTGAGTTTGGGCAAAATTTTGGTGATGATAATATTTTTGTTCATCATAATGGAGCTTTGCACCAGAAAACGGTCTAAGCGAGCAGAGATATGTTCCGATCCCACCCTGTTGTTTGTCCAGGTGTAAATGCCTTGGATGGGGTTGAAATCTAAGAGATCCCATACCCGCATGATATCCTCTACCTTAACCAGCATGGGGTCTAAGTTGTTGGAGCCTCCCCTCTTCTCTTTTTCTTTTAATACAATGTTAAGATCCCCAGCTATGATGATATTGCTGGGTGAGGTCTCCTCTAAATAGGATGAAAGAGCATTCCAGCATTCTCGTTTTTCAGCATAAGAAACTGGTACATATAGATTGAAAAGAGAGATGGGGAGCTTACTTGCGTTGTGCTTCAGTTCCGTGAAGATCCAATGTTGAGTTTCCAAATGCTTGTTCAAATGAAAGGAGTCTTCGTTCCAAAGAGTTTCCAGCCCCCCGGAGGCTCCCCTTGCACTGACTGCTTTACCTATTCTTTTGTTCCACTTCGTTCTACTAATCTCTAGAAGGGCCTCCCCTTCTATTTTGGTCTCCTGGAGCATGAGAATCTCTGGGGAGTCTATTTTCAGTAAATCCTTGACTGCTTCTATTTTAGAGGGATTCCCCAGGCCTCTGCAATTCCATGAGACCAACTTCATGATTTACCTGAGGGGAGGGGGATTGGGACCTCTCTTATAAGGCCTTGGTCTGGTATTTATGCCGATGGACATTTCTATTATGGACTGACTGCCTTTTGTTTTGTGCCTTTCTGCCTCCTCCTCTCTCTTTTCCTTATGGGATTTCCTTCCTGCTTTCTTCGAGGGGCGCTCGAAGGTTTCATCCTCTGAGGAGCCTGAACTTTCCTCTGGTTTTTTCTTGGCAATTTCTGCATAAGAGGGATTGGAGGGAGTGCCTTGATTACTTTCACTATGGTGTGCTTCCCCTCCCTCTTTACTAAATGGTGTTGCTTCTGCCTGATCTCCATTTTCCTCAATTAGTTTTGCTCGCTTGATCTGAGCAGTTGCTGTCCCCTTTGAGATACCGTCTGTTTCTATTCCATTTCTGTCACTGATGGGACCTCCAGTTGATTGGGATTTACCTTTACCTTTTTTTGTATTTGCATTTTTCTGGACTAGATTCCATGCTTCCCCATTGTTTTTATCTGCCTGTTCCTCGGCTTTCTTCTTGCAATGCTTTGCAAAATGTCCATGCCCATGACAGTGTCTACATTTAAACGGTAATTGCTCGTAATCCAGCTCCTGGACATGCGTCCACCCTGCTACTGTGAGGTTAATTGCTTCTGGAATACCCTCTTCTAAGTCCACTTCAACACAAATGCGAGCACAGGAGTACTGGTCCTTTCTTGTTGCTTGATCTATATATTTTCCCAACGCGTTACCAATAATCTGGAGAGTTTTATGATTCCAGCAATGGAGAGGAAGGTGGGGGAGCCTGACCCAAACCGGTACAACAGATGGAACGTCTTGTGTGGGGTCGAAGTCGGGAGTCCACTTGTTGAGGTAAATACCCTGTGGACCCATGAAGAAAGGCCCATTCCTGAAAACTAAACCCCTATCTTCAGGATTCTCGAAGACAAAAATGAAGAAGCCCTTTCCAACAAAGTAACTTTTGACTCCCTCTTTAATCAGAGGCCTCTAGTTTCTTTGATTCCACTCTTCTATTGTTTTTGGGGAAGGCCAGAGGCCCATAAATTGGCCTATTAGACCTCTCTCAGCCAGATTCAGCACTACTTTACAGATTTCCTCTTCAGGCAGAGCCACCGTAGGGATCGTTTCCATTTTCCTTACAAATTTTGGTTGGATCGCTGATGGCGGGCACTTTGGCCCAGCTGCAACCAAATTTATGAAAGCGAGAACCTCTAGGGGCAGGTCAGGATCCCTGGGAGCCTCCATGAGAAGAGGGCGCTACAAATCATTCGAGCAAAATGAAGAAGCCCTTTCCAACAAAGTAACTTTTGACTCCCTCTTTAATCAGAGGCCTCTAGTTTCTTTGATTCCACTCTTCTATTGTTTTTGGGGAAGGCCAGAGGCCCATAAATTGGCCTATTAGACCTCTCTCAGCCAGATTCAGCACTACTTTACAGATTTCCTCTTCAGGCAGAGCCACCGTAGGGATCGTTTCCATTTTCCTTACAAATTTTGGTTGGATCGCTGATGGCGGGCACTTTGGCCCAGCTGCAACCAAATTTATGAAAGCGAGAACCTCTAGGGGCAGGTCAGGATCCCTGGGAGCCTCCATGAGAAGAGGGCGCTACAAATCATTCGAGCGGCGTAATATTCAAAGACTCGCTGGAGCGACCTGTTCAAATCTCAGCAATCTCTCGCCATTTTGCTCCCAGCGGAAAAAGAAGCTCCAGCGGATAATAAAGTTCCAAAGAAGTTCCATTGTGGCTCTGGTGTGGCTCCAGTGGAAGAGGAAGAGAGCTACTTTTTGGCACCGATCAAGTTCCGTTTAAGCGCTTGAACAAGCCATGAGGACTCAAGGCGACCTTGCGAACCAGGGTTACTATTCGACTTTGGCTCTCGTTCCACTCTCAATTTCATAGCAGAACTTAGTCCTATGTCAATATTTAACCCATATGGTACTTCACAGATAAAACAGAGCATCGCAGTGAAGACTTATACTAAAGATGGTTCAGTACTTAGCCACATAAATATAGGTTAGGCTCCACAGATCAAGCACTAAGCATTTTTTATATCAGATCTAGCATTCATTCATATATCATCAACACAAAGAATAACTAGATCTATTAATCACAGCAAGCACTTAGCCAAAAGGAAACAACACATTAGATCTAAGAACAAAGAAAAATACACACAGTTACCATGGTTCACCCCCACCCTAGGGCTACGTCCACAAAGTCTTCTTTATATTATACCCTAGGGCTACGTCCACAAAGTCTTCTTTATATTATCTCAGTCAAGCAATTACAACATAGAGCTTTAATGATCCTTACTTTGCACAGAACAAAAGATCTGTGCAGCTCGCTAGATCCTTCTTCCTTGCACTTCAACACAAAGCTACGACAACTTGCACTTAGCTTTTCAATCTCATGCACAGAGCACTTCAAGTTACATCCGATCACACAGATCTAGTACTAGCACCAAGCCTTTAGCTATACATCACATAGATGTACTATTCCCTCTTATTCTCTATTTACATTGCCTATTTATATATTACAAAATGGGCCTAGGCGTGGGTAAACCCACGGGACGACATCCCTTTCCCGTTACATCAACTCAAAACCCTAAAATGGACCCAAAAATAGGTCTTGTTTCCTTAATTTCTTCTTCACGTTGCGCTCCATCCTTGGCAAGTTGTCGCAGTCCTCAAAAACGATCAAATATGACCAAGTATCCTTCGAAACTCGGTCAAGGGCCAACATGCATATTGTCTTGGTCATTTAATTTCATCGCCATTTTTCCATTTGGATATGTTTAGCGGGCCAATGAATTACATTCGAGGTCATGGGGGGGAGGATAATCAGATGAATAGCACATCACCGGCTCATCAAGGGATGGACAATGGTCACAGGGAAAAGTAAATTTCCATGGAAAGAATGATGAGGGAACAAGTGTATGATGATGAGGTGGGATAAGTGGACGTTATAATGCAGGTGGACAAGGTAAGTGATTGTTGGAAGGTGAAAGGTGGAGAGGGTGGAAGGAAAGGACATTGTTCACGTTTTCTCACATGATCCCAGATATGCTTTCTTTTCCATGTTCAATGCACTGGGTTCATCTATCCATCAATGCCACCATGGACCTTGAGGGATCAATATTTTCATTTACTTCGAAGGAAAACAATTTCCTTTGTATTTGGGGAATCTTTTCTTGGATCTTGTTCACTTCTTGGACTGTGGCCTGAAACTATGAACTTGGATTAACTAGCCATTTATTTATTTTAAGAAGATCAATCTGGATCATTTCTTGAATGGCTACCAGAGTTTCTTCTTTGTTCTTTCTAGAATTTTGTTGGTTCATTTCTATCTCAATTTTCCCCGGGGCTTTTGAGATATTACTCCCCTCAAACTCAATCATCTTTTTTTTTAATGATGACAGTGCCTCTAGGAAATCTTCTTTCACCTCTCTAGAAAATTTATTGCCTTCTTCCGGATTCGTTTCCCAGACCTTTAGGGCCATCTCACCTCTTAATTGTTCAGAATAAGAGAGAAGGGTAAAATGAGGGGCATTAGCTTTCTGCATCAATATGAGGACTTATTGAAACTTAGACCAGGCTGAGCGGGATTCTTTTTCCTTGACATAGATATCCTTTAGGGAAAGGTATACTTCTTGATAGAATTTATGGATGGAATCTACCTTCAAATAAAGATCTTGTTGGGAAACTTCAGCTTCTCATTGATTTCCAATGCTTGAGTTTTGGAGGTCAAGATATCAATCGTTGTGCCTTTGATTAGGGTCAATCAAGCCTACAACTTCTCTATCAATTCGTCGCGCTGAGTGACAAGAATTTGGTTGTTCCGTGAGCTCTGGTGGAACATCTCAAGGTTAGCTTGAAGTTGTTTAATTTGATGTCGATCACTAGCCCTGATTTGCTCAAAATCCTGGTTCATTCTGTTTCGGATAGTCTGCTCTACAGTATATATCTGATTTTGTAAGTATTCTAGCAATAGGAACTTTTGTCATAGTTGTTCGGTCAAGTTTTCCAACGACCATTGGTTAGCAGTGGAAAAAGAACCTAATGAACCTGTAGCTTCCTTGGAAAATTCTGGAACATCTTGGTCATTCCCATCATACATCAGTCTTTTCCTTTTAGTTATGACTCCATCCTTTTGGTGACATTCTCTTTTCATGATGGCTTTTTGTTTCTTACTAAAAAATAAATCAAAAGGAGGCATCTCTTCTTGCAAGATGGGAGTAAGGTCGCCCACAAAAGTGATTTCAAAATTAGGATTTCCGAAGCTAATCTGTAGAGGGGTTAATGATGTAATGGGAGAGGAAACTTTGGTGGAATGTTGTTGCCCTATTGTACTGGGGGTTCCAGTAGGAGTTGTTGGTGTTGAATGAAAGACAATTTATCCTGGATTCATGAAGGCCTCGAACTATGCTATCATATGTGGATCATTTAGTCCTAATAGTGACATTCTTATCTCTTGAAATAATACCTGTGGGATTTTGGCAACTTTTTCAGCTTTGGATTTAGTGGAGGATCCTGTCTGAGATCCTGTAGACTTAGATTCCTATGAAGGAGGCTTGGATATTGATTCTCCATGTAGTATTTTTGGCAAACTATCCTGGTTGTGTTTCTGAAAGTTGAGGAAACCAGCTTCTTGGTCTGGGGGCAAGGTCAAGAATTTTCTTTGGACTTCCTCATAATATCTCACCCCCCTAAATATTTCTTCATACGGGGAATTCTCATGTGTGTATCGCTTCATGTTGAACTGATCCATATGGTTTTCCACTATATTATTTGGATCATGTTTCTTGAACTTGATGTCAACCAATTTAACATCCTTTAGAGCCATGACCTCAACTTTAGAGTGACCAAAATCCAATAATGTAAACATTCCAACTTAAATGGGGAAGGTCGGTCATAGATTTTACTAAGCTACTTTGAGCTCCTTGTTGATACCTCCCACTACTTTCTAGTACACCACTTCTATGCACACTGATCTGTCAAGTAAAAATTGTGGGAGACCATGAGGAGGAACTGAGCAACCAAAAACTCTGATGTAGGATAAATTCTCCTCAATGAACCAATATGCGAGCTTTCCTAGGTTTCCCATAATCCTCTCGGAAATCCAGGGAGGCGGGTGACCATAAATGGCTATGTGAACAGGTACTATGACATTGTGACAGATTTCATAAAATAAATCCTTAGCTTTCTCCTCCCATAACTTGGAGTGATAAAAATGAATAGGCTCAGAACTGGTCGGGGCCCAACTCCAGTTCATCAAAGGAAAATGGGTCATGAAGCAAATTTCATCCATAAAATATGCAGACATGTAAAAAGGGGCAAGCTGCCATTTTGATTCTATTGTTTTATAATCAGTGATTTTCTTGGCCAAATTATCTGACAACATTTTGGCCCAATTGAAAGTGTAACCCTCGGCTACCTCGTTCATGATGGCTATCCATTCCACCGAGAAATGTGTAGGGTTATTATTCCTTAATAGGCAATAGAGAATCATAGCCACATACAACATATGAGAGTATAGAGACATTATGGTGTACATTCCATGAGTGTCGGTTATGAATCTCTTTGGATGTCCCCACCAGGTCTTGATTATATCATGACTGCTCCTGGCATATTGGACACATTATTTTCTCTCTAAATCTAAAAGGAATTTGAAATTGTAAGTGTATTTAGGAGAAGGAGAGATTTAATACATTACTTGCATATGTTCTGGTTGGAAAGAGCCAACAGAAACATGTTGGTGGTTGATGATGCTCCTAGTATAGATATCAACATGTTCCAGGGCCCAACTTATCACATCGCTATAAGGCATGATTCTCGGTTCTACAACTCCAATTGTGCTATATGTCTAAGCTTAGCTACATAATATTCATCATCCTCTTCAATGGATTCTTCTATATAGTTTATGATTTCTTGTTCCAGGATCTCAAAAACTTGTGTCCAAGTTTTAATGGCATATGTGACTCATGGAGTAGTGTCTGAAAGAATGTATGCATTCGGGTTTGAATCCTCACCTGCTACATCAAGATTGTTTTCCATTTTTGATAGTGCCATAGTATTTAAGGAAATAGAGTGAGGTTACATTTTATAAGGGAAGTCCGTGAGTTTTTCAAAAGGAAAAACTGCTAATTGTGAAAGGTGAAAATGATTTTGAAATTGAAGTGTTTTATTCAAACAAGAGTTTATCGAATTTTTGTATAGACTCACCGATGAGGAATTTATTACCTTTAATGGAATTGACTACCTGGCGATCTATAATATTCGTTCAAAATAATTACCTTTAATCGATCATAAATGCCATCAATACTTTGACTGTTCGCATTCGAGAGCTTTGGATGTGACAGGGTGGAAATCTCACAAATCCTGAATCCGCGGAGTAGTTAATCTTTGAATAATTACTTTTACAACTTAATTAACCACGTTTTAAAATGTTGAATTAACTTCAAGTGTTTTGGAAGTTCATACTTCGGGGGTTTTGAATATAGTATAAGAGAAATTCCTCAGAATCTGAAACTGCAAAGTACATAATTTTTGGGTAATGTCCCTTAAGTCTTAATTAATCAGGTTTAACTTTTGTTATTAGATGTTTCATTAATTGATTTTTATTCTTTGAAATGTCCAATTCTTCGGCATTTTGAAACTTCAGTGATTTGTGAACTCACTCTTTGTTAAACTTCCAAAGGGCCATCTCCTAGAGTGGCATGGCGGAGATATGACGTTTCAAGAAGAGATAGGTGCCACGTGTCACCCAAGAGCATGTGAATCATCCAACAGAAACTTCAAAATTAAGTGCCATGTGTTAACTTATGAAAGATTTAAAAGACACGTGTCCTACGACTCATGTTCATGAGTTTGTTAGGGTTTATCGCGAGCTATTATTTTCGGGTTTCGAAGCTTCAGGGTTTTTATCGTTTAGACTTATGGGAACATCCAAAGCATGGAGATATGAAGTGACCGTTAGGGACTTATTATTTAAAACTCAGAAATCGCTAGAACTACAAAGATTATTAGGATCGTTTGATCAAATTAAGGGAACCCATCGATGGTGAATAATGTACGTGCTTTATTATTAAAATATGACCAATGAATTTGATTTAAAATTAAAAGGACATTTTGTGTAAAATTTTATTCCTAATAGGTGAAAACCATAAAACTCAAAATTTCAAAACTGTGTGTGTTCCAACATTTGGGATGGACTCATTTGGTAATATTTTCTCTATGGGTGAGTCTAGTGGAGAGAATATGATAGCCTTGCAGAATTTGGGTTTCGAAAGAACCGTGAGAATGATGAGTTAACCCTTCCAATGGGGATTCTTCGAACTAGTGAGAGTCTAATAGCTTTGTGGGTCACGGACTTAGGTAAAACATGTTTGCACAAAAATCGAGACCAGGGTTCTCAGAGGTTACCAATAAAAGATATTGTTGTAGTCTAGGAGCACTGGAATATTCAAACTTCCATAAGGGAAGGAGGTCTCTCCCGAAGCGCAACTGAGACATGTGTGGTGAAGTGATTCAAGGAGAATGCATCATTTGATTTTTCATTGCCATGTTCAAATTCATACATTAATATGAAAAGACATTCATAAAAAGTGACTAAATGCTAAATACACTTGTTATAATTAATTGCACAACATAGAAACCATAGATTCATACATAGTGTCACCAAATTTTTAGGGCCCAACAATATTTAATATTATCAACATATCAAAACTATCATGCATTGAGTCCATCTTTCATACAATAGTTTATGGAGTAGAATATTTTCCCAGATACCCATTACAGACTCTACCCTACTGCGCAAGCATAGTAATTCCCACAATTTCTTACAATATCTTATTGATATTGACTCAATACTAGCAATGATAATAGTAACCCCTTATAACCCTTGTCCCATTACATAACTCCATATTTATAGTTTTCCCTTGGGTGCTTCTTGAAATCTTGATTCTACTATCTTTTCAGATTTTTCCTTGCATGCGCTCAAAGCTCTTGGCTCTTTCCACTATTTTTCCAACTAGCGCATGATGGTTTTTCCTAGTTTCACTATTGTTACACTTTTCAATTAGCTTCATGCTTGTCTAATTGTTTTCTTCGACTTCAAGTCGTTTGCTAACCTATTGCGCTTTCCACAAAACTTTGGAATTCTCCAAAATAGGATATTCCTAAAAATTAGAGGACCCAATAGGCCCCTAACACAACCTTCAACTCGTCTCGAGTCAACCTTTCACTTCCATCCCATGGCCTTCTACAAACGGAGGGCCCAAATCAGGGATAATTGTGAGGGCTTGCTAGCGGAAACTATCATAGTGATCCACACGGTACTACCATTTTTGGGATAAAATTGAGGCACCCGCAACAAACTCTTGCACGGATGTCACATTGGGTTCCTCAAGATGAGTATCCAGTAGTATATTCCATTCATATTTTGCAATAGAATCAAGATATTTCATCTAGATACACTCAACTTGCACCGCAGGGCAGAAGTATCTGAGCTCTTTCTTGGATGCTCGAGTAGACTCATCCAGAGCATCTAGTCTTTCGTCCACAACTTGGATCTCTGAAAATTTTGTTGCTTATTCAACTGGGTTAGTCATGGCTTGGGCCTATGTGTTCATCTGGTTGATTTATGCATGCAACTCTTCAACTAGCTTACTTCGCCATTCCATCAAGTCGTCCCAGTCATTTACCATGCCAAATATTTGGCGATATTCATCTACATGGGCATGAAGGGAGGACCGTATGATATTTACCTCCACGGATTCCCTTATGATATTATGCATTATTTTCAGGGGTTTTTCCTTTTCCTTCAAATTGATTGCAGCCATCTCTTATTGAAGGTTGTCGATTCTCTCCACCAGTTGTGACTAGGCATAAACAATGAGCTTAATTCATTGTGGAGGGAAAAATAAGGTGATGTATTCAAGGATATTGGGAGCAGCCTATCTAAAAGTGAGCCAAACTTGGAGAAATGTTTCGTAAATGACCACAACAGAAAACTCAGCATGTATACACAATCCCTATGTAGATTTTAACCTTGTACAATTATTTACTGCAAACATATTTTCAGTAAAAGAACATGAAATATACAATGGAAAATACACACATTACACAGAGATTTTTCCCCTTGAAACCCAAACCGGGAAAACCAACATATTATATATTCATCCACACCATACATTGTTTACAATACAATATACATATAGGATCTAATGGCATCCAAAACCCTAATCCAATGACCTGGATTAGTCAACAACCCTAATTCCTTAACTAGAAATAGAAAACCATCGGAAAAAAACTGTGTTAAAAAACCTCCCAACAATGGACATGAAAATCGAGGTGACATGAAAAATAAGGCAAAAAGGAGAAACTTTTCTCGAGGCAAAAAAAAATTAAGGTCTAGTTTTGCATGAGAACATGAAACTCCTCAGGCATGGATGGGATTTAGGATCTTGGTTTTGATTTGTTTTGGTGCAGTTTATAGGACCTTCCCTTACTAATTACCTTTCCATTGTCTTCCTTATTACCCTATACTGACATATCTTCCACCATTTTGTCTCCAAAGTGCATTCTTGGTTCAAAGTTAATCGTCTTAGGCTAAGAATTTCATTTTTACCTTATTTAAAGAATGAAATGTGTTAATTAACTCGATCTGATGAAATTAATGGTACATTCTAGTAGTCTATTGAATAGGTCTTGTAGTTGCTTCAATGGTTGTGATATTTTCCACATGTTCCATCCAACTCGGAGATATGGGTTTTGGAGAGAATCGAGTGCACATGGACATCCATTATCCTAATTGGCCAATGCTCCAATAGTTGAAGCATTATTGTTGGTTAGTGACCCTATCAATTCTTGTAGTACATATGAGATCATTAATATTCCATGTCTTCGACCATGAATCGTAACAAATTTACTTATACAAAATTTTGTTGGTTCAATTAGTTTGTCTTAATCCAAAAATGTAATATCCCAACTATGTTTAGTGGATTTTATAGGATATGGAAGTCAAGGATATTAGTTATTAATTTGAATTTCATTGTATAAATACCAGAGGCAATCGTGCCCGATATATAACATTTTATTTCATAAGTTGATAAACTGATAATAGCAATAAAGAGGCATATCACACTATGTTCAAGCACCAATGTACTATGTTCCTTTTTTAATATAAATACTAGTTGATGCATTGTTAATTGTTGAGTTGTTGAGTTTGTGAGTGTTAGAAAGCATACTTCTAAGAGAAGGAAGGGCCCCCTTTGCCTTAGGATTACCACCCAGTGTGTTGTTTATTTATTTGTTTCATTATAATTGGTTATAGTTTCATTATTTGCATTAATTCGTTCAGCTTAATTCCTATAGATAGCTTGATAAAAATTATATCGTAAGCTTGATTAAGTTGTGTTGAAATTTCATTTATGTTATAGATCATTTGATGTGTGTGAACATGAAGGATCCATGTTTTATTCTTGACAGTCTAAGTGGGTGATTATCTGGATAAGAATTGTTCAGAGCTATGGATCATTGCAATAGATGATTTCCATACTTCACTGATTAACAGGTTGTTCATGACAATTATCTTAATCACATACATTAGTGTTTTTATTATGTTTCTATTGTTTCAATTTATTGGTTGTTAATCTGACTAACATAGTGGATCCAATAGATTACTGTTGGGTATAAAAACCTATATCCAACCTACAATGCAACCTTAGAATTTCCACTGCCAAGTGAGCAATTTGATTTATTTCATAAGTTTATTAGAATGGTGTGCCATTGATATTTGTTCTGCATATACTTTTCCTAGTGCTTCATAAGTCTACAAACCTAGATTGAAAATTAATGTATCTAATTATTGTTATATAATTCTCCCAATAGCAACCTCTAACAGAGAAGATCTCTATTACAATAATTCTTAAGGAAATATTGTCTCATTCCTTATACTCTTATTTAAACTAATTCTATATTCTAAAGAACAATCTAGAGGAAGATATTTCTAGAAGTGGAATATTTTATTAATTCTTATTACAATAGATTCATCCACATTATTAATAGGCCTTATTAACTAATGTAAGCATTTATTACATGGAAAATATATTATTCTACCTACGTGAGGGGATAGGGAGGTTAGGTCCCTAACATGCCCTCCCCCTTGAAAATAGCCTTGTCCTCAAGGATTGAGATGAGGAAATTGTTGCAGAATGTTAGCTGGCTCCCAGGTGGCATCTTCTGGAGTTGTGTCCTTCCATTGAACTAACACTTCCTTGATGTTGTGCTGATAGAGACAATACTCGCACTGGTCCAAGACTGCTTGTGGATGCAACTAAATGGAACCTTCTTCATCCAACTCATGGAAAATAGTTTGAGTCTTGAACTTAGTCCCAATCACATTTTTTAAGCATTAGACATGAAAAACAGGATGGAGCTTAGAGTGACTAGGCAGAGATAACTGGTAGGCCACAGACCTAACTCACTTGAGAATTGTATAAGGGCCATAAAATTCAGGGGAAAGTTTCTAATAGTGTTCAGCTTTGATTGAAGTCTACTTATAAAGTTTTAGATGAAGAAACATCTAGTCCCCTTCAATGAATTTACATTCGAAATGACCCTGATCTACTTGTTTCTTCATGTGATTCTATGCTAGGACCAAATTTGATTTGAGGCTATGGAGAATGGTTTCTCGAACCGTAAGATTGTTTTCAACCTCCTAAACCTGGGAGACACCTAGTATGTATGAGAGAACCAATGATGGATTTTTCCCGTAGACTACTTCAAAGGGAGTCATGTGAGTGGTAGTATGGTAAGATGTGTTGTACCACCATTTATCTATGGGAAACCATTGAGCCCACTGATTTTTTTTTCATATGCAAAACATCGCAAATACATTTCCAAACACTTGTTCACAACTTCAGTTTTTCCATTGGTCTAGGGATGATAGGTGGTGTTGAGATGTAATTGGGTTCCTTGGAGCCTAAAAAAATCTTGCCAAAAATTTCTTGTAAAAGTTGGATCACAGTCAGAGACAATAGAATGAGGCATGCCATCAATTTTGAATATAGTATCCATAAAAAATTGAGCCACTGTGGATGTGGTGAACATGTTTTGAAGAGCATAGAAATGAGCATATTCAGAAAGACAATATGCTACCACAATGATGATTGACTTATTGCCCAATTTAGGTAAGCCAACAATGAAATCCATAGAAATATCCCTCAAAATAGAAAGTGTAATCGAGAGCAGTTGGAGTGTGACTAAATATTTAATTGTTTCCCCCATATTGTGTTGACAGTTATCGCATCCATCCACAAAGGTACGGATGTCTTGTTTCATGTCATCCCAAAAAAAAGAATGTTTCACCCATTCATAGGTTTTGGTAAACCTTGAATGCCTAGTTGCGGGTGAAGCATGAAACTAAGAGAGAACCATGGATCTAAGGTTATATTGTTTGCTTAAATACAAGTGAAATTTATAGATAAACTCTTCATTTTTCCAAGAGTACTCTGGAGAATATTGAGGATCATGTTGCAATTTTTGTATCAAGCTAGAAAGTTTGGGGTCTTGCAACCATTCCTAGAAAATGTCATGAATATAGTCTACTACAATGAATGAGAGGGAAAAGAGGGACCCTTACTCTTCATATTTCCTTGAAAGAGAACTATCAACCACATTTTCTTTTCCTTTCTTGTAGATGATCTCATAATCATATCCAAACAACTTGGTCACTCATTTTTGTTTCTCTGGGGATGAAATTCTTTGTTCCAAAAAATACTTGAGGCTATGATGATTAGTTTTAATTTGGAAGCATTGCCCCAATATATAAGGATGCTAGAGATCCATTTCATGCAAAATAGAAAACATTTCCTTTTCATAGGTGGATTGGCCCAAATATCGCTCTGAGAGATTTTTTCTAGTGAAAGTCAAAGTTTGGCCATCTTGCATCAAGATTGTCCCAATTCCTTTCCCTGACGCATCACATTCTATGACAAAAGTCTTGGTGAAGTCTCGTAGTATCAGGGTAGGAGTTGTGCACATAGTAGATTTTAAGGCTTGGAAGGATTGATCAGTTGGTAGAGTCCAATTAAAATATTCCTTTTTAAGGAGAGCAGTGAGAGGAATTGCAATTTTTCCATAATTATGAACAAACTTGCAATAAGAGCCCATTAAACCCATGAAACCATGCAAAATTTTAAGAGTTTTAGGGTGATTCCAATCCTTCATGGCTTCAATTTTCTTATGATCCACCCTTACACCATCCTTTACAACAATATGACCTAGGTACTAAACTTCAAAGGCTCCAAAAGCACATTTAGACTATTTGAGAAAAAATTGGTGCTAAGGTAGTAGATGGAGAACTTGATCCACATGGGAAATATGGTATTGTCAAGTTTTACTATATATAATAATATCATCAAATAAAAATAATACAAATTGACTAAGGAAATTATGGAATACATTATTCGTGAGACTTTGAAAAGTGGAGGTAGCATTACACAGGCCAAAGGGCATGACCAAGAACTCATAGTGACCCTCATGAGTTTGAAATGGAGTCTTGGGAATGTATTATTCCTTCTTACATATCTAGTGGTAGAAAAAATGGAGATCAAGTTTGGTAAAGTACTTAGAACTACTCAATTCATCCAAAAGGTCATCAATGACAGAGGTGGAAATTTTTTCCTTGATTGTGATTTTGTTGAGGGAAAAAAAATCAGGACACATGCACCAAGTGCTTTATTTCTTGAGTATTATGGATACTAGAGAAGAATATGGGATAGTACTCATATGAATAACACATGCTTCTAGAAATTATTGAATAATTATTAATTATGGAAAACATTGGGAGGAATATTGTCAAGGACTAGAGGAATGGAATGGTCATGGATGTTGTGGGAAGAGGGAAGTCCATGGGGGATTTTAAAAATAGCTTGGTGTTGGGATATTATAGATTGGAGGCCAAGATGCATAAAGCGTGTTTCAACGACTTGAATAGAATGGAGTTGGGAAATAAATCCAAAATGCCCTTTTCTGAGTAGTTTTTCCATTCACTAGGAACTGATGATATCGGGTGATCCTGTTATGAAGCCTTGGAACTTATATTGTTGTCCCTCCTATTGGAATTGTAAGGTGAGGTCCTTAAAATACATGGAAATGGGGTTGAGAGTGCATAACCATTCAAAACTGAGTGTTATGTCATATCCTCCCATGTATATAGAAAACATATGATATTTTAGGTGGGACTTACCAATTTGTAGGTGCACATTCTCACAATTACCCCCACATTTCATGGAACCACCATTGACAATCATGACCTGAAAATTATTGATTGTACAGATATAGAAATTGAATCCTTGGGAAATTTTGCAATGAATAAAATTATGGGTGTTGCCACTGTCAACTAGGATGATGAATTTCCTATATTTAATGTATCCAATTGACTTGAGGGTTTGGGGAGTAGAGAATCTAGTGAGGGTGTTTAGTGAAATCAACAGTTCACTTTTGAGAGGATCAAAGGGTGGTGTAGGATCATCTGCTTGGGGTATCTCTTCAACTAGGGAAACATCAACATATTTTTCATAATCATCCTAAGAAATAGCCATAAAAATATTATGTTATTTGCACTTCTTCCCTGGAAATATTTATCATCACAATTATAGAAAAGGCCCTTGAGTTGGCATTCAACTATATCATACCTATTGATTTCTGGATCTTGAGAGGAATAGTGTGAGGGGTAGGGTTGGTGGGTCTAGGGAGAGGAATAAAGAATGGTTTTATGTTTGGGTGGAGACAATTTGTTGTACTTCTTTGGCTTGTTTAGTAGCTTCCAACCTACTCTAGGGGAAATCCATGAGGACTTGGGCATGGATTTCATCCTTTAGGCCATTGATAAAGAATTTCCTAAAGAAGGCATTGGACATGCCCTTCGTTCTAAAATCCAAGTGCTCAAAGGAGGTTAAAAGGTCTTCCATAGTGCTAGATTGTTTCAACTTGGTCAAATGGCTTAAATATCGAGTGTTTGTTTCAAAGATTTCATAAAGCTCTGCAAAAAAATATGTCTAAGAAACATATCCATGGCATGCATTTTTACACCATTTCCACCATTGTCTATATTTAGGATATAGATAGAGAACACCATAACATTTTTTTCCAACTCATTAGTAATGCCATGCAAAGAAAAATAATGCTCCATTTGAGTGACCCAACCCATGGGATCTGAGCCATCAAATTTATTTACCTCCAATTGGGTTGTAATGAAAGGTCATAGAATGGGAGAAGTCAAAACCATATAACTTTGATGGTTGGTCAAAGAAAGGAGGGCCTTGGGATTAATTCAGCAATTGGTTGAGAGTGGATTGGATGCAGTCAAATTTACCTCTAAATTTATTATCAATGGAGTCAAATTCACCTCTAAATTTGTTATAAATGGAGTTAAATTCATTCCTAACATAATCCTCGAAGAATTCCAATTTGGAATTGATGGAATCCATGTCATAATTTAGTTTATGTATGTTCTCCTTGTTCTTTTTGGTTTCATCTTATATGTCTCGGTTGTGAGTGGTGGTCATTTTGGAAGTAGGGGTTTCTGGAAGGGGAAGTGGTTCTACTAAAAAAAGGATGATAAGTAATATATACTACTTTGATCAGGGAGACAAGAGGAATCAAATGGGATAGGTTCCAAATAAGGGTGTTAGGAAGTGGATTGGTTCCATGGGGAAAAAAAACTTTAAAATGATAGGTACCATGATGATCATGGAAAAGAGAGGAATCCAATGGGATAGGTTCCAAATAAGGGTGTTAGGAAGTGGATTGGATCCATGGGGAAAAAGAAATTTAAAATGATAGGTACCATGATGATCATGGAAAAGAGAGGAATCCAATGGGATAGGTCCTGAATAAGGGTGTTAGCAAGACCACTATTTTTTTAATTTTTTTTACTCCTACGGATTTATACTCCAGCCTAAAATATATTGCAATGACAAAATGCCAAAATTGTTAATAGGAAAAATTGTGTAGGAATTTTGCAACCAAAATGCAAGAGGCAAGGTTACACGACAAGATATCCCTTATGTTCCTTTTTGGTTATGTTTCATTCCCAAGGGTTAGGGTTTTTAGGGTTCCTACAGACAAGGGTTTTCCCTATGCTATAGCTCTCTGATATACATGTGGGGTTGAAGTAGGGTTTTTTGGAAGGGGAAGTGGTTACACTAAAAAAGGGATGATAAGTGATATATACTATTGTGATTAGGGAAACAAGAGGAATCCAATGGGATTTGTTCTAAATAAGAGTGTCGAGAAGGAGATTGGGTCCACGTGGAAAAAAAGGCTTAAAAATTATAGGTACCACGGCGATCAAGGAGAAGGGAGGAATCCAATGGGATAGATCCTAAATAAGGGTGTTGACGAGACCACTATATTTTTTTATTTTTTTTTCACTCCTACGGATTTATACTCTAGCCTAAAATATATTGCAGTGATGAAATGCCCAAATTGTTAATAGGAAAAATTGTGTAGGAATTTCACAACTAGAATGCAAGAGGCAGGGTTGCACAATAAGATATCCCTTCTATTCCTTTTATGCTTTGTTCCATTCCCAAAGGTTAGTGTTTTCAATGTTCCTACAGAAAAGGGTTTTCCTTGTGCTATAACTCTCTGATATACATGCAGGGACAAATAGTATTACTTGTCCCAATATCCCAGGGCACCAACTAAGGAGGATCAACCATACCCTTAGCCATACTACTTGATTACCCAGTTACTAGATATTATCTTATTGAGTGTTGTTCTCGGTGTCACTATAAAAGTCAAGTAGCCGATCGACTAATCTAGAGATGGTTTTAGGAGACCTAGGGGACTCTTGTTATACCTAAAGATACGTGGGAGTGATGGCCATGTACAAATTATTTCTGATGTGGTGCTACTAGAAGGGGTACCAATAGGGGTTATAGAGGTTTCCAAGTTTATTTCGAGTAACCACGTGAAATCATTTGTATTTCCTTTGTGTATTCATCCCTAGCCACAATTTTACCCGTTGAATGAAAGACCTTTGTGCTTTAAAGATGATGGCAGTACATGTCTATACCCTTAAAAAACGTTCCCACAATTTCTACAAAGGAAAGTTCTTTGATACCACTTGTAAGGTACCAAATGTATTATAATAAGAAAAAACATAAATATTACAAAAAATACTAGTGGAATAACAAAATATAGAGAATAAAAACACCAACAATGATACCTTTATTAACAAAAATCCAAGTTCACTTGTCTCTTCTAGGGGAAACCTCCAATAGAGCAGATCTCTATTATAATAATTCTCGAGAAAATACGTTCTCATGCCTTCTACTCCTATTTATACTAATTATATCTTCTAGAGAACATTCTAGAGGAATATCATTCTATAAGTGGAATCTTTTGTTAAGCCTTCTTACATTAGACTTGTTCACATTATTAAATAGGCATTATTAACTAATGTCATCCTTTATTACATGGAAAATATATTATTCTACCTACATGAGGGGTTAGGGAGGTTAGGTCCCTAACACTTTGAAAAGTTGAAGGAGTGTTAGTCAACCCAAAAGGCATGACCAAGAACTCATAGTGCCCATCATGAGTTCTAAAAGTTTTTTTGGGAATGTCATATTTTCTTAATCTGATTTGGTGGTATCTTGATTTAAGATCTAGCTTTCTAAAATAAGCCACTCCTTGAAGCTCATCTAATAGCTGATGAATATTTGGAATAGGGAATCTATCCTTTATGGTGATTTTGTTTAGATCTCTATAATCAATACACATCCTCCAAGAGTTATCTTTTATTCTCACCATCACTACCAGAGCTGAAAATGAACTCCTGCTTGGATGAATAATACCCGAATCCAACATGTCTTGTACTATTTTCTCAATCTCCCCTTTTTGTTGATGAGGATATATTTAAGTCTTTTTATTAGGAGGATTACTTCCTAGTATTAGTTCTATTTGATGTTCATGATCTCTAGATGGAGGCAGGACTTTGGGAATTTATTGCAAGACCTTATAGTGCTTTTCCAATGTGCATCCTAATTCCTCTAGAATATTTTCATCTTCCTGCTTAACTTCCATAGAATAAAGTTTGACCACAACTCCCTTGCTACCATTTTTTAGGAGCTTTTCCATTCTACGAGAGTCGATGTGTTAAGAACCAAATATCAAAATAGCATAAAAACCTCATAATAAGTACTTAACGCCTTGAAAAAGAGATAAATTTAGATAATAAGCCTCTTCGAGGGGG
>CBVK0100639481.1:0-18443 GCA_900067695.1 Picea abies
ACAAATTATGTAGTTCAAAAACTATCCACTCTAATCTCTTACTTGGTAAATGTCTCTTGCAAAACTCTCTTTAACTTTTGGCACACCAATGGACTAGGTTTTTCTTTAACACACTTCTACAAAATGAAAATTATACTCCCTTTTTTTTCTGTATGTGGTGTGTGCTTTAGTATTAAGTGCACCGATGTGGTATAATAAATTAGATGAACTGGAGTAACAAATCTCAACTAAAATGGAAGTGTAAACATCCATAAATCATACTTTATATATATGTTTTTTTGCAAACGTTTTAACGTAGGTTTTTTAATCGTTGTGTTGTAAACTTAAGCACATTGGTGCATCTTGTGAGAAAGATCACATCAATGCACCTTATAAGATCAGATGCATCAATTACTTAAAAAAGGTCTTCTAAATTTTGTTAGATGTTAAAATGTTACATGTTTCCCACACCTTCTTTTAAGAATGTAGACATGTATTGATTGTGGTTTTATCTAAAATGCACGGGAAAAAGTGGTGATATAAAATACATAATTCTCAAATATCTCATTCCATATCGTTCAAAGTCCACCAAATTCTACATCGTCCTTTGCATTAAGTGTAGAATTTGTGTATATTTTGATTGTTTGATTGAATATCCACTATATTTGCATGTCCATTTGAATAATTGTGCATTGATTTTTATATGATCTCAATTCAAGATTAAGTTCAATTGCATAGGGTATTCCACAAGTCCAATCTTGGACTTAACAACTAATGTCGTTGGAGCCAAAATATTAAAATCAACCCTTGAATCAAAAAGTGGTGCCCCTAGTAGCACCCCTCTATTTTGGGGGATAAATTTAAAACATTTTTGAAATTATGACCTTGATAATCAATATCCTTGCAATGGAAATATTAAAATCAATCACAAATAAAAAAGAAATGTTATCATAGCATCATATTTTTTTCCAAGCTTAAAATTACAACATTTTTTAAATCATGATCTAAAAGCCCGAAACTATCATATATGAAATCATATAAAAAGAAAAAAAAAACATTGAAAAAAGAAGAAAGATAAATAAAAATTAAAGGAAAAAATAAAAAACAATGAGAAAAATCACCCCGAAATAGGAAATTTTTTTTTTTAAAATAAAATTTAATTTAAAAAAATACAATTTAAATTAAAAAATAAATAAATAAAAAGCCAAAAACATTAATATTTTTTTTTTCATTTCAAACAAATTAAAAAAAATTAATTTAAAAAATTCTAAAATTAAAAATAGATAAATAAATAAATAAACAAAACACTTTTTAAAATTATAACTAAATAATTAATAAAAGAAACATTATTATTTTTTAATTGAAAATATGCCAGTTGTAATATAAATAAAATAAACTCAACATGAGATGAACACCTTATTAGAGAATGCCTATTTATTCAGTCAAAAATTACTAATACAATATGTCCATGGGATAATATTGATTTTACAATATCTATCAAATGTGAAGGAATATTCGTGAAATTTACTGTAAAACAAACCAAGAAATTCATTCAACTAGAAAAAAAGGCAATGCATAATTAATGAAGGGATTGAATAAAAGAATAGGGTCATTGATCTCTCAAATCGACCTCTATATGACGCCTCTTAGAAGGCTTTAAGTTAGAATGCTTTAAGTTATGGATTAAATTTCAAAGTTGTCCCTTGTCGATTTTCCATTGAGGGCCTGATTTGCAACATTGAAATAACTACAAAAGATCTTCTTAATGAAATTGCAAATGAAATCAAATGAGAATTTCTGACATGGAAATAATAAGAGTCAAACAATCAAATAAATAATAATAATAATAATCTAATTTTAAGGTCTTGGTTAAGTAAAACACCAAATTGGTGTATGAGACCTTTTTGTTTGTGGGACAAGGGATTTCTTCCGTTTAACAATTTGATTGGTGAAGTTTACAGAGGTATAAATACCCTACCCCTTTCTGAATTTGAACTTGTGACCTCTTCAAAAGAAACATATTCTTAACCATTAAACCCACACAAGTTGTATATACTAAGAAGAAATAGATCTCCTTAAACAAGCTAAGAAAAATAAAAATAACATAATTTCTTTGTTAGTGAGAATTTTGATGAATAAACCCATAAAACTATTTCAAAATCACTTTTTGAATAAGTATTCCTTTAACTATTAATTAAAATAATATATCTATTTGAAAATTTAATAAATGATGAGTCAAAAAGGTTGGTAAGTGTTTTCCTAAACTCTACCCTTTTAGCTTTTTAGGAGCCCTCTATCAATAAACAAAAGGGATTGCAATGGGATCTCCACGATCCCTTATTGTTGTTTTGTTAATATTTGCATAGAGAACTTTGAAAAAATACAATAGACTATTTTATTTTGAAATCAAACTTGTGAAAATATTTTAAACATTATTAACATAAATTGATCTCACGGGAGGAAAAGTCTACATGATTTTTTCAAACATGTGAGTAACCAAAATGAGCATATTGTATTTATGATGAAGGCGGAATAAAACAAAAGCATCCCTTTCCTGGTTGTCCTCGTCACCAAAAATGACAATAGCTATTTGGCATACCAAGTTTATATAATGAAAAACACCAAAAATGACAATAGCTATTTGGCATACCAAGTTTATATAATGAAAAACATAATGATAGATATTTTCATGCAAACTCCCATCACAGTTCTATTTAAAAATTGGATATCATAAATACTTCGATGACTTATACTTTCAAAATATTTGATAAAAACTATACAAGGAAAGAGTTAGAACTCCGAGCAAATGTATTCATAAACAATGGATATGATGAGAAAACATTCAACATAATCATCATGAAAGTGAGGAGACCCTACGAGAAGACAAGATGAGGGGGAAGTGACAAAGGTCACCCTTCTTACATTAAGGGGACAATAGATAAACTAACATGCATATTAAGGAAATGAAACCTATAGGTTACTTCTTCCACTAACACAATCAATGACATGGTGGACTAAGATAAATACACATTAAACCTAAAGACAAAAAAAAGTCTATGTTGTCCCTTGCTCATGTGGGAAGCTATATTCTAGAGAAACTATCAAATTGTTTTGAGTAAGAATAAAGGAACAAAGCACATATTTGAGATGTAGTAGAACACAAAGATCAACTCTATCAATATAGTTTTAGATTTTAGGTTACCATATATACTTGGAAAATGCTAAAATTATTGTGAAGGTAGATTGTTATACAAAAATAAAGAAAAATAAGAGATTTTATGAAGACATAGAGATACAATACTAATATTAACAAAGACGATGATTGTAGACTCAGTGAAACTTATAAACACATGATCCATTAGCTTCATAATATCTCTCATGAGAGTAATGAGACACAAATATAATATGGCCTCCATAAGTAATGACATCAATTGTAGGTGACATTTTCTTAAGGCATGGAAAGTGAATTTCCTCATGCATAATAAATAAAATAACATTTCACTTGTTATGAGTGTTAAAATCGGTTAGCTCACCTCACAAATTGGATTATAAACCATATTTATATAATGTACATGGTCCATTAACAATCACGAGAAATCAATCTCATGAAGATGGCATGAGAGTAAGGACTGAAACATCAAGGAAGATATAACCTAATGCAACACTCTAACTCACCGTAGCATATATATATATATATATATATATATATATATATATATATATATATATATATATATATAGATTTGGTTGATGAAAATGCCATCGATTATTAGATAGTATATATTATACAGTGGTGAACCAATTTGGTTCATATCACGAATATCCAAAATAAATGGAATAATATCAAATAATCCATGTGGATTTAAATATTACATTGAATAAAAAATATGATGGATGATGATAGAATGATAGAATTACAATGAGGGGCCTCGTATATATACCTAAGCGGGTGTATTTTTCACTAAAAGTTGTTCCCTTTAGTGAATAAACGTATTTTCATTAGTTATTAATTATTATTATTTATATTTGTATATAATTATATTTATTACATTGTCTTCCCCTTTAGGAATGCATTGTCCTCAAAGCATATTTATGGAAAGGATTCACATATTTTCTCTAGATTGTAATTCCTTTGAATGATTCTTTGTTCTTGATGTTGTCATCGTTGATGATACAAAATGATATGAGTTACAAAGTGTTGAGTAGAACTATCAAATTGTGAAAGGCTCAGACCACCCTAATTCAATTTTTCTGCAAAATTGTGCGACAAAGACTTCTATGATTTGGGAAATGACAAGATTCCACACTTGAGCTTCTCTTCAATATAACATTATATTTACTTATCTTCTCATATAGATTTTGTTTTTAGTTATTTTGTTGAATAATGCAATAACTTTTATAATTTGGATGATGATAAGACATACTTGTATCTTGTGTTTGAATTTTGGAAACCTCGTCATTTGATGCTTCTAATGATATGTTCGTTGATAATATTTTGTTTGGAACTGTATTGATTCCTTTTCCCACAATCTTGGTTTTTATAGTCGATGGCTTCTCTATTTCAACGAGATCGGTCATTGCTTCCTTATAAATAAGTGATTCTTCGACAATAAGTTGCTTTAGTGTTTCTTGTTGTGACTTCTTTTCGTTATTAAGCTTCTTAATTTGCATAATTAGGTCTTGATTATGATTATTTAGGCATGAAAGTTCTTCATTTCCTAATTTGACAACTTTTTTCATGTCTTGATTCTCTACTATCTCCTCTTTAAGCCTTCTAATTTGTTGAAGCAATCTCTGATTAAGGTTCCTTAAGAGAGAATTTTCTTTATTTTTTTTTTTCTGATAGGTTCTTCTTGAATTCCTTCTTGAGATCTTCCTTTTGTTGTTCTAGTTCTTTTTTACACTTATTCACAATCTTTGTCTTCTTGATTTGTGCAAGTAATTTTTTAGTATGGACCTTTAGGCGAGAAATTTCTTTGTCCTTTTCTAATAATTCCTTGTAACACATATATCCTCAAGATATTTATATTTCGGTTGTGATACTTTCTTGTTTTATTGATGTTTGATTAGTTCTTCCTATAATATTTTTATTTGTAAGTTACCTTTATCTTCCAATTGTAATTTTTGGGTACATTGGATTGTGGCACCTTGTAGGAGCAATGCTTGGTGCTTTACTTGCAAGTCGGACTTTATTTTCTTTTATTCTTGAGCTACATGTTTACCTTTTTTATTTGCCACTTCTTGTGTCAAGTGGTCATCCTTATCCCCATGAATTTTAGTTTGCTCAAGTTTCACTGTAATTAGATCTAGTTGTTCATGTATCTTCATAGCTATTTTTTTCAATGCTTCCATGATTGCTAAAATTTTTGAAATAACAATTTCAATTTTCTTGACCCAAACTTACTTCCGTATAATTAGTGAATGCAAGGATCCCGATAAAAAAATTTGAGCTGGAATTTTTCTGTTCACTCTTATTTGATTTCATCAAAATTTCGTAATATTTCACTTAATCTTAGACACTATATAACTTAGGGATTATTTTTATAATACCCTTATTAATTGAACTTTGGAATATAAGTTTGATAACAATATTTGACCTTCTTAAGATTATATCTTAAGAATGCAAATACTTCCACACTTTATTTACTTTAATACTTTTTCCTTTTCATGTTATTCACTTTTAAGTGAATACTTATAAAACTTATCCTATGTGTAAAGAAAGATTAATTTTACTGTTTTCATTTTCATATTATTCACTTTTACATGAATACTTACAAAACTTATCCTCCATGTAAAGAAATATTTATATTTCCTTTTTTATTCCTCCATGAAAAAATTCCTCCACGTTGTTGAAACCCAAAAGCACAACATGGAATCCCTGCATGCAAATGGGTTGTAATGCCTTATTACTTATATATATTTAATAATATATTAAATAGGTGGGACCCCTTTATGTGAATAATGATAAAGACACTTTTTTTTATTTGCGCTCATGACTACCTTGCAAAAATGATTCTATAGTTTGATAATAAACCTATAAATTCAAAACCACCTTCCATGTGAAATGGATGAAGGATGAATGTGTTGGCAATTTAATTTAAAGAAAAGAAAGGGGGGAAATGTTTGTTTTAATAATGTTTTAATAAGCATCTTGGTTTATTCTTGCTACACATATATTTTGACTTGTTGTTCAAACTTCAAGCACGATCCACATATAGTTATGGTGTATTGCATGTATGGTATACTTGTTATTATTGTGGACAATTGATAAGTTTTATGAGATGGTAATCCTTCACTAGCAAGGAATGCAGGACATGACATGTTTTGGTGCTAAGTGTTGAATATACATATAATATTTATGAGTTTAATGTGGGGAGGCCAATTCGATTTTTGGATTGAAATTTTATGTGGAAAATATAGTGGACTATGTGTTGGAAGTTTGAGTGCGCTCGTACTAGGCCATAGTTGATGGAAATTAATGTGGGAAACGACATGCAATTACTGCTTTTCGCTCTAACCCTACCTCGAGGTTGCCACCTTCAATTTTTTTGCATTTGTGTTGGTTTCTTTGGCTAGTGTTTCCACCGTTTTGCTCGGACTTGGGAAGAATAGTGTTGCTTGTTGGTTTTTTGGCATTCTCCTTGCAGGTATGTTGGCTCTTACCTCTCCATTCTTGAACTGTAGCTCCAATCCGAATAAAATCATGATGTTGGATCTTATATTTTCTTACAGACTGTGTTTGCGTTCCAAAGTTTATAATGGATGCATGTGGGTATCATGACTGTGCAAATTACATTTAAATGGAGGTTCATCCCTGTTGGAATTTAAATGCTTCAAGTTGAGAATAATGTTCGAAAGTCCTTTCTGTTGAATTATGTGATTGTGTTGCACCCAGGATGAATGTTGCTTGTGTTGTTATGGTTGTTGGCAAATAATTATGGCAATTACTTTTGGTTTCACTCATCTCTGGTGATTAAAATTCAAGGGTTTTTCTCTATGAAACAAAAGAACAATTGTTTGTTTTTTCTTGCATAACGCCATACCCTCTATCCATTCTTTGGAAGACTTGCAACTCCTTCAAATTATATTTCCACTGTTTATGAATATATGCGATACATGCGTATTTTCCTTGCAGCCACCATGAGAGGTTTGTGGAAAGTCTGTTGTGGCAATAAATGGTTAAATGGTTTTTGCAAACCCTTTATTATGTTTCACCCTTATGTTTTCCCAGACCTCAGTTGTTTATCTAATATATGGCATTTAGTAGATTCGAACTCTCGTCTTGATGTATGTTATAGTATTGACCCTATAGTGCGAAATATTGGTTATATGCATTAATTCTTGGCTCATTTGTTATTTATCTATGGGGGTTTGGTAGATTTTGAAGTTATATGATATTAAAATCAAACGATGAGCACCAATTTCGCATGGGGTTTCGAACCCAGTCTGTTTATGCAACAAGTATTGAGGTTGTGATATAAGTATTGTATAATGAAAGGTAGATGGCTTTATGTTTGTTTTCACAGCCTCCCATGCTGGCTTGATGTAATATAGTTGTAATTTTTTCAAATGAATCTGTTAACAATCTCTTATAAAACACTCTGCTAATGGAAAAGGAAAAAGGGGAAATAAAAATTGTAAAGTTTGACAGTCCTGAAACTTTCCTGGGTTTTTATATTGAACCCTATAAAATTTGTCATGTCTTGGATTTCAAATGTTAACAAAGAAGAGTTTTTGGCAAATGATAGAAATGTTCACAAAGAAGAGTTTCTCATTATCTCACTCTAAGATCATTATATGCCCACCTCCTTCACAAATACATTTTAAAAATCCCATGTTCTATTAGGATGCATTTCATTTTAAAAGAGAAAGGATTAATAGGAAAGGAAAAGGACTAGATGATGACTGGTGTTGGAAGTTTGGATATGGATACATTTTTTGTTTTTGTAAGAATATTACCTTTGCATTTGCTTGAAAAGTATTCGTTGGTTGATTCACGTCCATGCTACCATTTTTCACTAGTTACAAAGCCCCCCATATTCCCAATAGCCCTATCATTCCATGTTCAAATGGTGATTGATTGTTGAGTTTAAAAGTATTGATGGATGGATTGCATGTGCTTCTGTTGTGAATGATAGAGCCAACCTTTCGATTTTATTTAGGTAGAGTATTGATGCATGGGTTGTTAATATTTTTTCATAACATGATTGGAATATTTATTCAGGGTGAGTTTCTTTAGAATAGGTAGCAATGGCAGAGGTGCTAATAGTGGCAGAGGAAATAATTGGAAAAGAGGCCATAGAAGGCCACAATTTTCAATACATTTTGACGTTGATCCGCAAGAACTAAATCATCTTTTCCAAGATGGGTTTTTTAATATAGTTGGCCAAGGAATTATGCAACCTAGAACTAAGAGACCTCCTTTCCAACCACACCAAAATTTCTTTGGTATTCATGTCCCCCCTCATATTTCTATGCATCCAGAACCACCTATCAATGATGGCTAGCAAGATATCGTCCATCAACCTGTTGCACATCACAATGGTTGGCCTACAATATCATTATCATTTCCTCCTCATCCACCACCATTCAACCCAAATTCCCAAGTTGATCGTGTTTCCTTTCCAATACAATCCTCTCATGCAAGAAAGAGATTAAAAGCTTCCATTCCTAAGCTAGAATTAGATAAAGGAAAAGAAGTAGCTAATCCATCTCAGTCTTCCAAAGACTCCTCTGGGTCAGTTTCCTCTCATCTCCACCTCAAGGATAGGTTCTCCCATGTCATCAATGAAATCCATCCTCAAGGTTCCAATCAATTGAAGGTTGTTGCAAAGGAAAAATCAGAAAAGAGATCAAGAGAAGGCAATAGTGAAAATAGGCAAAACGCCTCTCACAACAAATATGGTTTTTAATGTTGTCAATGCTATTTTCTTTTGAGGACATTTTTTATTGGTATGAAATAATGTTTGGACAACAAATACACATTTAGACAAATTTGTTTTGGACAGCATGGTTATGATTCTATTTTTGGATATAGTCATGTTTTATTTTGATATTAAAATATTTGACTATTAATATGAGGATGGGAGTTACAAGGCAGATATTTGAGTTAAATTTTTGTAATATTATATTTCATGTTTTGATGATTATCAAAGAAATGATAATCGGAGTGACAAGGGGTCCCACCTATTTAGTTATTATTTAAATAGACCCTTATTTATATATTATTATTTATTTGTCTCAATTGATTAGTTAAGCTAATTAATCTTAACAAAAGAAAGGTAGTTGAACTACCATAACTTATTGGGAAAGAATAAAATCTCAATCAATTGAAGAGACAAAGGAGGAGATAACTGAAGGAGAACTTCTGATATAAGGTATGCTATGTACTTAGAGAGAACAAAATGAAAGATGTGAACCATGAACAATGAACAAGGAGTGAGTGAATGAACCCCCCAAATAGACCAAAGATGGGTTTATATATTTCTTGGAATTAGAGAACCACATGAACTTCCCCCAAGAAGCTCATGTAACTGATATTCTCCATTAAAACAAAAATGGGTAAATAAAATATAAAACAAATACTTAACCCCTCAAGCCCCCTCTCTTGCAGAATCATAGCCCCCTATAACTCTTTTTCTTGTCCGTCTAGAAGCCAATGATGTATTTATTATTAATAATGATCAAAACATTACATTTCCTAGGCACACTAGCCTCTTTTAATTGTTTGGGCACTCTGACCTTTCATAAATTCACAAAATACATTATTTAATATGGGGCTCAAAACCGAGGTATTACATTATCAGAGCTTATATAGATGCAAACTGGGTAGGGAGTATTAATGATAGAAAAAGCACTAGTGGAAGTGCATTGTTCCTTGGAAGTTGTTTAGTGTCTTGGCTCAGCAAGAAACAAACTTTCATTTCACTTTCTATAGTTGAAGTGGAATATATAGCTGCAACATCCCGATGTACTCAAGTATTATGGATAATAAAAAATCTCAAGGATATTCAAGTTCCTTGTGATCAACCTGTCACAATCATGTGTGACGATACAATTGTTATGAATATCTCTAAAAAACATGTTCAACACTCTAAGACTAAGCATATACCAATCAAATATCATTTTCTCAGAGAACATGATCAGGCTTAGGTGGTCAAATTAGAGTATGTTCCTTCCAAAGAGAAGATTGCAGATGTTTTTACTAAGACATTATAAAGAGGATCATTTGAGTATCTTAGACAGAGCTTGGGTGTGATCTTGTCTTCCCTTATTCAGTAATGAACATAATTTCACTACCTCTACAGTTGCTCCATTTGATTTTGTATCAGGGCCAAGTGATGTTATTATTAATATCTACATTAATCATTAAAAAAAGATTCCAATGATTCTCAATGGTATTCTATTTGAGGGTGGTTATGTGTGTGTATAGAGTCCAGGAGCATGTTTTAGCATAGGATTCCAGAGGACCTTCTTCTCAGGGGGAGAATACACCGAGTCTCTCTTTGTCACTGTTGTTAAAGGGGGAGAGTAACAACAACAAAAAAAATGGATGTTGATATACATTGAAAGGGGGATTTTGTTGTGCACATTAAAAGGGGGAGCAACTTAGCATAAAGGCCATTGTTTTGGTAGTCACCTTTCAGAATAAAGAAGCAATATATTTTAGTTTCCATCAATGACAAAGGGGGATTTTGTTGGACATATGTTGTCATTGATGTCAAATTGGTCATGGACATGGTCATTTGTAGTGCAATAAAAGACAATATGGAACAAAGTGTAACACATAAATAGAGGAAACTATGACAAGATGAAAACATAAGTGCATGCAGTAACAAACAATATGGCACAAATTATGACTCACAGACAAAGGAAGTCGTGAAATGATGAAAACACAAGTGTGCAGAAGGATTGAAGGATGAAAGGGTCAATGATGCAAAATATGATCAATGGATAGGACTTGATGACAAATATGATCGTTTGGTGAATAAATTATTGGCAATAACAAATAACCACAGTCGGATCAACAGGGGGATGACCCATGACATAGTTCAAAAGTGAAGTATGATGGAGAAAAATGAAACGGAGTAGATTGCAAAGGATTTCCCTATCTACGATTGTGAAGTGAAGTGATAGATGTTTTTGTTGCAACACGACAATGAATGTGCAATGATTGTAGGGTTCTTTGAGCTAGTGTGATGAACAGTGCAATGGAGTATGATGAGACAAAGCCGGTGTGACAAGTGAAGGATTGGACTACAATGGAACAAGTGGAAGTTCATAAGTCAAGTGACCGAGTCACTAGGGAATGCTCATATTCTGGTGGGATGACTTGGTGAGAACACTACAAGACAAGTGCGATAAGCGACAAAGTGGAATGCAATGGAACAAGTGTAAGCGTAGCAGTCAAGTGAGCAAGTCACTAGGGCGTGCTCATAGTCTTGTGGGGAGACTTGGTGATCGAACTACAAGGGAAAGTGTGACATGATAAAGACTTGTCACTTGAGTCTTGTGCTTCTATTCTATCTGCGCATTGGGTGCTCTATAAACTAGGATGTGAATTGTTACATTAATTTGAGGAGATGCTTTGATAAGACTAGATTATGTTGTTGGAGATGAGTTGTAGCTCATTCGTTGGAAGATTTGGTTTGTTTGATTTAGTCAAAGAATGACCAGTCATAACTGGACTTTGATCTGGGCAAGATATGTCCACAATATAATTGCCAAGCGTCCACATACTTAATTTAGACAGAAGTATGTCCACATATAACTAATTGGACTTTGATTTGGTCAAGATATGTCCACAATACAATTGTTGTGCATCCACATACTTAATTTGGATAGAAGTGCGTCCACATATAACTAATTGGACCTTGATCTGATCAAGATATGTCCACATTATAACTGTTATGCATCAACATACAATGTTGAACTCAAGAAAATATAATATAAATAGAGATACAATGTTGAACTCAAGAAAATATAATATAAATAGAGATGTGCATTGATCGAGAAAATTTTTTGATGGGAAGAGAAGAAAAAGGTCCTGTAACTAGAAATTCACCCCCTCTCAATATTATTGTGAGTCTCAACATGAAATTCTCATTTAAAATGAAAGTAATAAAAATGAACATCTCACGAAGAACCTAGGGATACATGATAACTAGAAAGGAAAAGTCCAAGAGGATAAGTATGATTATTGAAGGCGTCTTTGACTATGGTTGGATGAGGACCATGGTCGAGTTGTCGAGCACTGACCATAGAACAAACAATCCTTCCCATAATTGCCTGCTCTAATAACCAAACTGCACACGTGTTCAGGTAATGAATGAAGTTACTCGACCTTAAGTGAGTAGGTGTTGACATGAATTTGACGCCCCTCCACTTGTCCTTGCATTTAAAAAGTATCATATCAATAATTAAGGTATGTGTTGGATCATTAATTCACCATTTATTAACATTTTCCCTTTTCTTAATATAGATCCAATCTTTGCAATTTTTTCTACCTCCTCATTGTGATCTCGCTTGATGTGGTAGAGGGTTGTTTTGTCAAAGTTTTTAAGAGTGTCTAAAATGTGAGACATGATGTCTTTGTATATATTGCCTCATGTTATGTTCTTGTGAACTATAGCTCTGATAACAAGCACAAAGTCTCTACATATGATGAGGTTGTTTATTCAGTTTGATAGAGCCAGATTGATGCCAACATAGAATTCGAAAGCCTCCACTTGATTATTGGTTAAGGATCAAATACCCCCGGCATAGTTGGTTACTGTTTGTCCTCCAGGCTTGTAAATAATCCATCCCCCCTGGCACCTTCTGCCCCTGTGTTATTAACATGTTAATCTTATTTTTTTTTGTCTTTAATTTTTTATTTGTGAACATAAACCTTTAATAAAAAACTCCATTGAAATGTTGAAGAGAGTATCAAATTATTAATATTTTATTTTGTAATGAAACGACCCCTTAAATATTTGAACTAGAAATGTTTTGGTTTTAGACATAATTAGCATAAAACTATCTTAAACTCGAATCTATTAAGCACTAAGAGGGATTAAATTCCTTAAGGTGTAATTTTTTTTATCATTTTATTCCATGTCAAGTATTAATTCTTTCATATTAAACGATTTAAAAAAATACACCTTAAGAAACTTGATCCTTCTTAGTGCTTGGTAAACCGAGTTTAAGATGGATTTACGTCGATTTTATATTTTAGATGTTGTCATGTACATATGTAGTTATTTATTTTTTTTTTATTTTTTTTTGTGTCATGTAACGTAACATAACGTTATGTGACAACATATTCCCCATACTAAGTTGTAGATAGCCTCATTACTCTCAATGCAATAAAAAGATAACTTAGATACTTGATCCCACTTTATAACATGTTGCTCTGATTGTTAATAAGTTATATACAATTTATTCATGAATTATTAACATAATCTTATACCCTTAAAAAATATAAAATTTACCTTATTCCATCTTTAAAATGAAATAAAATGTATGAAAGATTTCCCATATCTTTATGAAAAATAAGAAACGTTTACTGAATTAGAAAACATAAAAAAACATAATATTAACTTTCTATGTTGATTTAATTGATGTTGAATGAACCATAACTTATAATGAAAGTGGGACAAGTGGTAATTCAATCATCGTAAAAAGGAACATTTCTTATTTTAATTTATAGATTTTGGATTGATGTAATAACATATTTTTTTTACTTTTATCATTAAAATTTTTAGGCATAATTAATATTAATAGTTTAGACATAATTAATATTAATAGCATGTTTTATAAATTTATAAAAAAAAATTCATTAACATATTTTATTATTATTATTATTAATTTTGACAATGGTGTGTCTTGTATATTTATTTTTATTTATTCATATCTATTTTTTAAAAATATATATTACTAGATTGAATATGTTTAAAATTTATGTGTTTTGAAATTATTTTTACAATATAAATATCTTTTTATTCAAAAAATCAATTTCATAGTGGTTGAGAGATATGACCCATGACAACATGTTAAGCTTCAATATATTATGGTCCTTATGTCAACAAAGGCATTCACAAGGGAGTGGTGTCTTCTGCTAACATAATGGTTGATTGGTTGCAATGTGATATGGTTGTTGCTTGACCTTTCCTCCTTCCTTTGTCATAGTACCCCTTTCACACGCCTTCCTAAAAATTGTCCATTACTAAGTTGGATACGCCTAAGATTTGTACACCCTGGAATTGTTTTTATGACATAAATAACTCTTTATACAAAAAGTAATTTTACATTGATTGAGAGGTGTGGCCCACGGGCCACAACAACATATAAGCTTCAATATACCATCATCATTATGCCAATCAAGGTATCCCCTTCCTAAAAATTGTCCATTACTAAGTTGGATACGCCTAAGATTTGTACACCCTGGAATTGTTTTTATGACATAAATAACTCTTTATACAAAAAGTAATTTTACATTGATTGAGAGGTGTGGCCCACAAGTTACAACAACATATAAGCTTCAATATACCATCATCATTATGCCAATCAAGGTATCCACAAGGGAGTGGTGCCTCCTACTAACATAATGGCCAATATGTTGTGGTGTGAATATGCTTATTGCTTGGTCTTCCAACATCTCTTTGTTCCCAAAAATAAAAATCTCACTAGCAATACTCCACAATACCCCTTTCACATGCCTTCTTAAAAAATGTTCATTACTAAGTCGGATGCGCCTAAAATTTGTGCATCTTGTAATTTTGTTTACAACATAAATATCTCTCTATGCAAACAATTAATCTCATATTGATTGAGAGATGTGACCCACAACAACATATAAGCTCCAATATACCATAATCCTTATGCCAATAAGAGTAGCTACATGGAAGTGGTGCCTCCTACTAACATAATGGTTGATTAGTTGCAGTGTGGATATGTTTGTTGCTCAACCTTCTCCAATCCTTCTTTTGAAAAAAAAAAAAACTCATGGACAATACTTTACAATAACCCTTTTACATGTCTTCCTAAAATATATCCATTATACACCTCAAATTTATACATTTTAAAATTATTTTACAACAAGAATACTTTTATAATATACTACATTACAAATATATATTAAAAACATATATTAACTAAATTAATTATATTAATGTATTTATGATCCATTTGAACACCAAATTCACCTAACATGAAGTTCAGTCTACAAGGATGGTCACTACAATTTTTCAATGACTACGAACAAGACAACCTCAGTAAAACTACAGGATTCAATAAATACACAATTAACTTATATCCATTGTCTGGCACTAGTGATATGGCGGTTTTCTAGTAATATGGTTTTCATGGACAAGATATACTCGTTAAAATTTACAATGTTTTATAGTGATATGGTGGTTTTCGAGTGATATGGTTTTAACAGGGACATGAAAACGTTGTTGGGCACTAGTGGCATCAAAATTAACCATGTTTTCTAGTTGATGTGGTGGTTATCATGATGATGTTTATACCAAAGACAACATAAAATAAATGAGAATATGCATGCACCTTACAATGAGAACAAATACACCTCATGAGAGTATGTATACACCCAATTATACAATGTTGAGTGTAAAGAACATTCTATAAACACCATGAGTTCAATGCATCTCGTTATGTCAATTCCAAGTACACTTTTTTTTCCTTTCAATTATCTTTAGAATGATCTCCATAGTTAATTTTTCTTTATACAATTTATATTTAAAACTTAAAACTTTAGTATTATTAATTATATTTTGAATCAAAAGAATTGCAAAGCAGCTATTCCTTGTCTTTAGTAAGTCTTTGAACCCAAAACTTACAACCATGTGAGACATGAGTAGCATCTAGTGAGAATAGCAAGTGTGTTATAGTGTTTGTTCATATATAATTTATGCAGCTCTTGTTCAGTGAGCTATGGTTTTGGAAAAATGGTCAATTTTGGATACAAAGTGTTGTCTAGTTATCGGGCCCACCAACCAGCAAAATTGTTTTTTCAAGAAAGTACACCATCAAAAGGATTCCCTCAACCGATAATACTCTCATGTAAGGAGATAGAATTTCACCCAATTGTAGTCTTGAAGTAGCATCTAACATATTAGGAGCTTTTGAACCCTCTCTAGCTTTTTGCTACAAGTAACTATGTGGTAAAGAACATATGCTATGAGTAACACCCCTTTAGTGGTATTCCCCTATCCACTTTGAATAAAGATGAATCAAATAAGGGAGGTGCCTCCCATCATTCTACAAACCTCTTATGACTCTTTATAAAAGGTGTTAATAGGAAAAGGGATCTATGTTGGATAAGGCTTTGGCTTTATGTTTCCAAACTTTGGCTTTCCTTGTAGGCCACTAATTGGGAACATGGGAAATCAATTGATGACGTGGAACATGACTAGGCATGGAGAAAATCACCCAACCTACCACATGCCTCACACATCTCCACGTGGATATCATAGGTGGTATCCTCTCACGTGCTTAGTTATGTGTGTTCTCATACCCTACTTGCAGGGTTTTCAACAAGCCTCTTTGTTTAGATTATGGGACTACATTCACTCTTGTTACTAGGAATACTAATATCTCTCACTACTTAAAGGTTTTCATGCATGCATTTTAGTTCTGATTCCTAGTTATTATTAAAACCAATGCTTCATTCAGTGTCTTGTCAACCAACCTATACTATTTATTCGTGATAACTAGTTGTAGACCTTCGGCTCGAACTACAATTGGTGCTTGATTTTCTTATGCATCTAGCCTAGGGACAAGATAAGCTAAAATTGGATTTAGAAGAGAGTGAAGGAATGTTGTTGGCTTTGATGTTCATAGTTATGGGATTGGAACTAGGTGAATGAAAGATTCTTCATCGACTAGCTTTGTTTTCTTTATTGGGTAACCCATATTGTTTCCTTTTCTTTTGTCTATGCGGGTATGCTAGATGGTCAATAAGATGAAACTATCTAAGATACTGATGGTTCTAAATATTTCTAGAATCTAACCCTATTTTTTTCGACTAGATTTGAAAGCTTGTTTTGGTGTCCTTTCCATATTGAAAGTTCATTCAATCTATCATAGCTTAGGGAAATCCAAAAGACTTTTGAAGGAATCCCAAGGTTGTTCCTTCTAAAGTTTGGTTCAAGCTTCTACTTGTGAATGGAACCAAGCATGGCAATTACTCTGCTTCCTTTTGGCTAGACACTTTCTCCAATGATGGAACCTGTAAAAGATCTCCTTCTCTTGCTCTCAAGGGCATAACTTCATCCCTCCAGGATACACAAATTTTGAAGGTAGAGACAAAGGAATTTGTGGGTGATGCTAGAGAAGCACCAGAGGCAAGGGCATCAATGGTATCAATTTTAGTGAACCAGGCAATCTAGCTCATTCATGGAGGAACTAGTACTACTCCTAGGGACTAAAGGCTAAGTTCAGTAAAATTTGGGAGATGAGAACTAGAAGATTGATAAGAGTTGGATCATCTCTACACTCTAGTTGAACCAATTTCATTTATAGTTCATTGGTTGGCATGAAATAAATGTAGGTTGTATCTGTCCTCAGAGTATCCTAATCACAAGGGTCGATGGCATCCAATTCACATCCAACTACATCGAGCAACCAAAACATGTGGAAAAGATTCAATCTAGTCTAGAATTGAATTAGTCCTATGCCCTAATCCTAGTGCAAATGTAAAGCTCGGTGCTAGTGCAAATCCTACTAAGCTCAGTGGTGAAATACCTGGTATAAATCCTACTTCTGCATCTTGAACTGCTTCTCTAGTGGCCAATGGTGCCACTACATCAATAGCTTCATCAATTGCATAATCAGTAGGTGAGATCTCTCTATTAACACCTACATATTTGGTTTTTGCTAGTCTTCGATAAAAAAGAAGAAAAATATGTGTAGTAGCTTATGGAGAAACACAACGATCACAGACTTGTAACAAAGAAACAACCACTATCATGATGCAGGAGAAACAACAACTATCAAAAAGCAAGAACAAGAACATTTGTCAAGAAGTAGCAACAACATCACATAGCCTTCATTATTTATGAGGCGATGCACAAAAATCTTGATATTAAGTCATGGTGATTCATAGATTGACCTAAGTTGTAAAAATACTCATCAAAGAAAATGTTAAGGAAATAATATTAACCTCACAAATAGCATTAATGCACCTATAAATATTTAGCATTAACAGTTTGGAAAATCTTCACAAATTCCTAACTTAAAACATTACAAATTGATTAATAAATGAAAATTATCGTCATTCCACAAACCATTTAAATGGTAAAAGTAAATCATTTTATACATGTGCTAATGACAACTTAGATGACAAGATTTAAAAAACGTTAATTTACATACAATATAATTGTTGGACAACTGAGAGGGGGGGGTGAATCAATTGTTACCATGCTTAAACAATTATGCTTCTTTTAAATTCTTTACAAGGCACT
>CBVK0100639520.1:0-10619 GCA_900067695.1 Picea abies
GGGAAACCATTGAAGATTGAAGTCGAGGACATATACTTTCTGACAGGATTGTCACGTCGGGGTGAGGTGGTGAACCTCAAAGCCTCGGGAGTTGGGAGTGGCATGAATATAGAGGACTACATAGCCACCCATTGCATTGCAAGGACCGAGAAGGTAGGGAGCCAACTCTCTATCAGAGAGATCAACAATTTGATTCTCAAGATCATTGTCCTAGTGTTGACACAGATCACAACATCGACCTCATTGCATCAGGCATCAAGGCCACTTATGTTCTACTCGGTGGAGTGCTTGTGACCCATGGTTTACGACTGGTGCATCTCACTGCTGGCCAACATGAAGAGCCAACTAACAGGCTGCAAACAGGGTAGAAAGAGCAAATTCGGGTTTGCGTCTATCTTATGTGGTTTTTTCTTCGAGCAGGTTCTAGGCTTGGGCACTAGAGTCAATATTGTTCCCCATGGACTTCGTGATCCATCCATGGCACAGTGGACTGAGGTGATGAGGCAGTTGGGGGGTGGTAGGGTTTCAATGCCCTACAACGATGAGTTTTTCTTCTGGTGTCGTAGGTAGGTGATATCTCTAGAAGACTACCCATATGCATGGATAAAATTTAGAGGAGATCCGAACATGCCATTACCACCAAGTTCTGCCTACTGATACATAGGTATGAAATTGTTTTTTGAATGTTTCATTTTTTTGTATTTTTGTAAAAGAAAACAAAAATATTTTTGTATGATGTCAAGTATATTTAAAACATGTATGTTCCGCATATGTGGGTCTGTGACGATCATATGGACTCCCACGACACCAGAGGAGGCACCGGGGGGATGATCCAATGGGAGGAGACACTGAGAGAGTGCTTCAAAATGTGCAGGGAAACCTGTTGCATTTGATGCAGAGAATTTTGATGGTTCGGGTAGAGGATCTGCTGAAGGCGATGCAACGACAGGTGATAGGTGTGCCCTGTTCTTGGGTGTGACTCTTTTGGCATCTTGCAAATGTCGTAATATGCTATCATGACACACATATGGTTCCACAGGCACAGATTTCATGGTTATTGTATTGATCGGTCGTATATGTATTTTGAGGGTGTGAGCCCCAATTTTGTACTAGAAACCATATTTTTGGAGAGATGAAATATAAAAAGCATTAGTCTTCGGATTTACTTGTATTACAATGTGTACATTGGTGAATGTTATTTCTTTTCTTTAGTTATGTAACAAATTTCAATATAAATCATAATTAGCCTATGCATCGGATAAATAATTAGAACTTCTAGTTATGTGATGATAAGTAATAAAATAAAGATGTCGTTCCAAAAGTCATACCCGTAGGAATCGTCATAGTAGAGTATGGTCTCACACACTGTAACTGTCATTCAACTGACATACTACTAATTGGGATTCTATTCAAACTTCTAAAGAACAAATACCAAAAGCTCAAAATCTCTATAACGACGCTATATCCAGCCACATTATTCGTTGATGGCCCTAGGTGAATGCCACCTGAAGAAACCAGTTGACCCTCGTGTGAGTAAACAACCCAAAAAGTAGAAGCCAAGTTCTGTGTATGAAGACTAGCCCTATTTGTAAATCCTAAGTAGACCAAAGACTTTTTTGACATCTGTCAACCAAGGGAAAACTCAATAAGCAAGTTGATGATGAAAAGAGGAGAAGATATATATATTAAAATAGATTACTATACAAAGAGTTATGCCCAATATTGGTCTCAAGAGTAATATATTTTCAAGTAGAGGCCATTCCTGGGCTCAACCAACATATTCCCTTCATAATATTCTAATTCGCAGCTTCCTTTTTCTAAGATACATCGCACGATAGCAGGATTGTGACACATGGGGTTGAAATTGCTTGCCCCCAGTAGTTGTTTGGCTTGGTCATACAAGAGGACCAAGTCACCCTTAGCATAATGCCAACGATAGACAGATTTATCATACTGGATCTTGACACGTCATTTATTCGCTTCGATAGTCATAGAGGCATCTCGACGCTGCTCATTTAGACTCTCTAGGTATACGAGGTGTTGTTCGAGATTGGAAGTGTCAGGTAGGAGCTTAACTTCCAGTATAACAAAAGGGATTTCACATTCAATAGGTAGGATTGACTCCACACCATGTACTAACTGGAAAGGAGAAAAACCGGTGGAAGTTTTAATTGAGGTGCGGTATACCCAAAGTGTACGGTAAAGCATGATATGCTAGTTAGATTTTCTATGGTTGAAATTTTTCTGCAAAATGGTCTTGAGAGAATTGTTCATGGCCTCCACTTGTCCATTTTCCTAGGGGTAGTAACGGGAAGAATGAAAATGTTTAAACCCCAATTTTGATGCTAATTCGTTCATCATTTAATTTTGAAAGTGACTTCCATGATCAATGACAATCTCACTCGGGATTATGAACCTGGCTATAATTTGATTGACCACAAAAAATGCAACAACCTTACCATCGGATTTAATTGTAGGAATGGCTTCATCCCACTTAGTAAAGTAGTCTACGACCATGATAATATGTTGATGTCCCCCTACCAAAGTTGGGTTGAAATCCACAAAATCCACCCCCCACTTGGTGAAGGGATCGACGGTAATGACCGGGTGAAGAGAGGATGGATGCAAGTGCATATTTCAAGTGAACATCTAGCAGGGGTGGCACTTCTTGACCACTTTGACACAATCTTTAAAAATAGATGGTGAAAAATAATTGGCTTTCAATATCTTCTAGGTTGTCGAAATCCCGGATAGATGACCACCACAAGACCCACTGTGACAGTCATTAAGGACACACTCAACCTATTCGTGAGTCGAGAAATGACGTAATATATTATATACACCTCGACGATACAAAGTGTCGTTGACGATAAGGTATTTCTTAACTTGATATCGTATACGTCGTCGGTCATCTCGCGAAATATGCTAAGGGAACTTCAAGGTTTGAAGGTAGATCACAATATCTCCATGCCAGGGTTCTGACGATGAGACAAGGAAAATGTGTTCATCTGCAAATGAATCAACATGAATAACATCCTCATCTAACTGAGGGAATTTCGATATTAAATCTGCAAAAACTAGCGATTTATTGGATTTTTCTGAAGGAAAATCAAGATCAAACTCTTGCAAGATGACAATCCATTTATTATATTCTCCCCCAATGATACGCCTAGTAAGGATGTATTGAAATGGATTGACATCAATAACCATGGTAGTTTTGCAAAGAAATATATAGTTTTGTAATAGTTGAACTACGTGAACGGTAGCCAAAGCTAGCTTCTCAACATGAGAATACTTGAGTTCAGGGTCGACTAAGTTTTGACTAAGATAGTAAACGACGTGCTCATGGAGATCATCATCCTCTTGAACTAAAACCATACCAATTGTCCCTTCATACATGGATATATAAAGCAAGTAATCTCTATTGTAGTCCAGAGGCTTTAGCAGAGGCGTCGATACCAAGGATTTCTTTAGAGCATCGAAGGATTCCTGAGCTCACTCATCCGAGATAAAAGGAGTTTCCTTCTTCAAGAGACCCATGAAACCCTTAGTAATATTGGAATAGTTTACTATAAACCGACGTAAAAATTTATCTTTCCCCTGTAAACCTTGAAGATGACGAATAGTGCGTGGGGGAGGAAATCAAAGTATTTCCTCAACCTTTGATGAATCCACCATGATCCCAGTCTCAGAGACTAAGAATCCTAGAAGACGACCTAACATAACACAAAAGATGTATTTATGATGGTTCAAATGGATGCGGTAATAGCGACATCGTTCAAAAACTAGCCAAATGTAGGTAGAAGGATCCACTCTCTTGCAAGAGTGAGCAGCGAGATCATCGAGATAGGCTTCTACTATATGCTTGAGATCGTGAAACGAAAAGGTCATATCTCGTTGGAAGGTTGCTCTGACATTTTTAAGGTTGAAAGATGTCTTCCAGTATGCGAAAGTACCCCAAGGACAAATAAATGTCGTCTTATGTTGATCCTTGGGATTAATATGAATTTGGTTGTATCTTGAAAATCCGTCCATAAAAGAAAAAAACCTCACTTCCTACACACTCATCAAGAATTTGATCAATGAAGGGTGTCGGGAAGTTGTCTTTAGGAAAAGCCTTATTTAGGTCTCAAAAATCCATGCATACACGGATGGTTCCCTACTTCTTATTCACAAGAACGAGATTGGATACCCATTCAGTTAAGGGAACCGGGTAGATAAAGCCAACATTAATAAGTTTTTCCACGTATGCCTTAATAGTAGGGGCCTTCCTAGGATTGATAGCTCTAAGTCATTTTCGAACATGTCTGGCATCCGAGTAGGTTTTAATCTCATGTTCGACAATTCGAGGGTCGATTCCTAGCATTTCTTCATATGACCAAGAGAACACATCGTGGAATTATTTGAAGAGATCGATGTAGATAAAAATGTCTTCCAACAAACAATCCGCACCGATATATACGTTTTCAACATTACCAGGAATACAAGAGATATCAATCGTGACTGTAGGAGAGATACTCGCCATGTTTCTTTCGTCATAAACTTCGTGCGTATCAAGTGGAACTACGGCGTGACCGACTATCTCGCTCAAGGTATATCTACAATCATCTTGTTCGATTCTAGAAATCTCTGGGAGGGAATAAGAGTGATGGTGCATATCATCCCATGGTCTGTCAGAACCATTCATGGCCTCTACGATTGCTTCATCCAAGGGTAAAGTATCATTGAGGTAATCATGTGATCAAGACAATGAAGTGGCCCATACGGGCTTAAGAACAAGATCCTCCTTATCCGTCTGCGAAGTGACCGGATCTGGGTCGGCAAAAGAGTCAAGAACAACCTGATATGCTATCTCTGTTGTCGACAGTGGCATAGCCATTCCAGTATGTGACTGACCTTCACAAGATGCAGTCGAGGAAGTTAGGATCCAAGGATCATTAAAATAACACGTGTTGCCTGTATATCCTTAGTGCATCTAACGCGGGCGATCCGGAAATATGCACACACGGGTGTGTGCCTGTTATCTGGATATGTGTGCATGGGTGCGCCTGTAGGGTGGACAAAGGTGTGCATGGTATGCGAGCCTATTTTCTACACAACTACGCATGGGTGCACGACTGTGTAGTGGACAGGCGTGTTGTGATGCGCGCCTGTGTTTGTGATAGGGGCGCATGGAGGTGCCATTGTATGGTGGATAGGTGTGCACTCGTGTGCGCCTGTGGGATGAACATGCGTGCATGGGTGCACGCCTATGGGGTGAACAGGCAAGCATATGTGCGCGCCTATGGGGTGAACATCCACGCCTTGGAGACAAGGCTGATAGGTGCAAAACTCATCTTTTTTGGAGATTTTGATGTGTTTTATTGTCAAGATGGTTGATCTAGGACTGTATTATGTTGTTGCAGGCGATCATTTGTACGATGTCAGTCCACTGGAAAGAGCATGACTGGTCACAGCTGAGGGATGTCGTGGCTATTGAGGATCCATGGGTTCGTGCGACTTTGGTATCCTGTGGGCTGCTGAAGTTCTTCGAGTGCCCATTGATATGGGCTAAGGTGTATCTTCTGCAGTTTTTGGTCCGGATGTGGAGTCTGGATCTGCATTGTTTTATGGTGTGGGGAGAGCATCTAGCCTTCACTATGGTGGAGGATGTGTACTTTCTTACTGGGCTCCCTTTTCGGGGAACACCCCTATCGACGGAGCTTGTGTTACCTGGGGATGTGTAGTTAGCTACCTTGGGCCAGAGGTATTGTTCGAGGGAGAACTTCATGTCACTCATCCCATATAAAAGGAGTTTCCTTCTTCAAGAGACACATGAAACCCTTAGTAATATTGGCATAGTTTACCATAAACCGAAACAAAAAGTTAGATTTTCTATGTAAACCTTCAAGCTAACGAATGGTGTGCGGAGGAGGCAATCAAATTATTTCCTCAACCTTTAAAGGATCCACCATGATTCCAGTTTCAAATACTAAGAATCCTAGAAGACAACCTGACCTTACGTAAAATGTGCACTTATGAGGGTTCAAATGGATGTGATAATAGAAAAAAATTTCAAAAACTAGTCGAAGGTGGGTAGAGTGATGCACTCTCTTGTGAGAATGAGCATTAATATCATCAAGGTCAGCTTTGACTATATGATTGAGATCATGAAAAGTGAAGGTCATGTCTCGTTGGAAGGTTCATCTGGCATTTTTAACGCCGAAAGGAATTTTCCATTATGCGAATGTATCCCAAGGACAAATAAATGTCATCTTATGTTGATCCTCGGGTTTAATCTGAATTTGGTTGTATCTTGGAAATACGTCCATGAAAGAAAAAACCTCGCTTCCCATACACTCATCGTGAATGTGATCAATGAAGGGTGTCGAGAATTTGTCTTTAGGATAGACTTTATTCAGGTCTCAAAAATCCATGCATACATAAATGGTTCCTTGATTCTTATTCACGGGAATGGGGTTGCATACCCATTCAGTCAAGGGAACTGGGTAGATAAATCCAACATTAAGAAGTTTCTCCACCTCTACCTTAATATCAGGGGCCTTCCTAGTATTAACAACTCTAAGTCGTTGTCAAGAAAGTTTAGCATTCAGGTAGGTTTTGATCTCATGTTCGACAATTTGAGGGTCGATTCCTGGCATCTCTCCATATGACCAAGTTAATACATCACAAAATTCTTTGAATATTTCAATGTAGATAAGAATTTCTTTCAGTGAACAATCAACACCGATACATACATTTTCAACCTTACCAGGAATACGAGATATATTGATCGTGATGGTAGGGGAGATACTCTCCATGTTTCCATCGGTGTAAACACTGTACGTATCAAGTGGGACTATGGTGTGACCGACTATGTCGCTCAAGGTAGATATAATATCATCTTGGTTGATTCTAGCAAGCTATGAGAAGAAATAAGAGTGATGGTGCATATCATCCCATGGCCTATTAGAACCATTTGTGGCCTCTATGATCGCTTCATCCAAGGGTAAAGTATCATCGAGGCAATCATGTGAGAAAGACGATGAGGTGGCCCACATGGGATGAAGAACGTGGTCCTCCTCGTCCATTTGCAAGGAGACGAGAGATGGGCCGACATAAGTGTCAATAACAACTTGATACACTATCTCTACTGCCGATAGTGGCATGGCCATTCCAGTATGTGACTGACCTTCAAAAGATGTAGTCGAGGAAGGTAGGTTCCAAGGATCCTTAAAATATGAAGTGCAGAAAGGAACATACCTCATTGACAAAGAAGACCTACTGGGCATGGCATAGATATGATGAATTCTTGCCATGAAGTCAAAAGTACCCATAAGGAATGAATACATTTTGACACCAATATTCTCAGTTGTTGGCTGAGAATTGTCGATCACATGGATCGACAGTTCAACTGATGCATTGGTGCTAGCGTACACAAAGGACAACTGATGGATCGTCACAATTTTCCCATCGTGATGAAAACATAAAGTATGGAAGATGAACAATATGACTACAATCATAGAATAAGTCCAGTTACGTCCTAGTAAAAATTTATAGTCAAGGGGCATATCAACCACCTCCACATCCACCTCCACCATATTCCCACCTAACTAGACTGAGAAGAAAATAAGAATATCGTGAGGACAGAAAGAATGACTGTCAAATTGAGTCAACATGGTCAGATATTGAGAGAGGGTCGAAGAGCCAATGGATTTCCAATAGGTTAGGGACATCACACACATTGTAGTGCCTTCATAAATAATAGTACATTTGATGGTATAATTTGAGCAATCCACGTGGATTTGGAAAGCCACGTGGTAAGGCAAGCGAGGCTTCACATATGTGACATCAAACTTGATAACCTTAGAGCCACAGGGGTCTAGATCTCCTAACATAGATAAAAAGGAATTCCTCTGTGAAGGAAACGTCTAGAGTACCTCCAGAGCTGACATCGTGCAAGGGGTTTGAACCAGATCCTCAACAATCAAATAGTTCTGGGCAGCTCTAGCATTAGTGTTGTGCGCATAACATTTGAGTACTACTTTTGGAATATGAAGAAGAGGCTCTAGTTTTTCGATCTGTAAAGGAGTCTCTGGAGGAGGGGGAGACTCTAGACCTAGAACAGTTTATGAATAACTATAATCGCGAGACTGGGTGGCTACATTAACCTGAGACTTGACCATATTGATGCATAGACAGTCACCATCTTCTGTCAGTGGGTTTTGACTTCCACTTGTTGCATTTCTGGCATTCAAGGAGCTCAAGGCCATGTGTTTATTATGCAAAAAAGGATTAGTCAGCACAACAAGTGGTAGAGATAAAATCCTCACAGCTTCCGCAAGTTTGGGGCACAAGTGGGAAGGTGATCATCCATACAAAGCTTGCAAGGAAACTTCACCTTCGCATTTCTTTCTTTCCCTCACAAGCATTATCATTCAATTTATCATTGTTAATGTTGTAATTAGGTTTATTATTATTATTATTCATCCCACCCTTACGATTGTTACCATGCCTTATCCTTTTATTCCCTCTTGGTTTTTGGTTACCATTCAGGTTGGTCAACGATTGCACAAAATGTATGTCTGTCGACTGAGTGGGACTGGAGGAAACAAACAAAGCATGTCCTCCTACAGAATGTCTTAGAGACATCTCTTTCAACTGGATTGTAACCAAGTCTGCTGATTTGACATTTTTGGAGCCTACAATTCCATCGGCATGAGGCTTGGGCTTTTGTCGAGGGTCATAGCTTGATCTTGATGTGTCAGGAAGAATTTTGTATAACATCCCAGACTGAGCATATATAATATCTAACTGTTGGGATTTGAAAATTTCCTCTTCCTCAGATGTAACTCTGGATGTAGAAACATCCTTCAAAATATAAGGCTGTAAAGACTTAAGCAACCATTCCAATAGGAACTCTGGAGGAATGTAGGCCTTGATCAACCTCTTCCATCTACACCACTCTTGGATGTGATCATGTAGGCCTTGATCAACCTCTTCCATCTACACCACTCTTGGATGTGATCTAAGATATGGGTGGCTTTGTCCTGGCGGAAGGATGACAAATGTTTTATGTCGGCATCGTAACGAAGCAACAATTGGAAGTGGTTGAGGAAGGATAAAACCATCCGATTAAAAATTTTGTATGCCCCCCTGGTAGCTCTATGTACCATTTTGTTGCAACCCCTGTGAGGGTGCATTGAAACAATATTAAATTAATATAATCATCGTTAAGGGAATTATAAGAGAACCAAAGATGGAAAGTAGTGACGTGATCACTAGGATCCTCACCAGCCTTTCCATCGAATTTCAGAATATCCGAAGGAAGCTTAGTGGGGATAGGGGGCCATGTCGAGTCATGACACATGGGGTCATTCATTAATCTAGAGAAGTCTAGAAAAATGAGCATGGCCAGAAAAGGGAGACGGGGTTGTGGCATCTGGCCCCAAGCTCCAGAGAAATATTATTGTTGTGGAATCGCATCCCATCCAGGGTTCTGGTAAGCACCATGGCCCTATCCGGGATTATAAAACCCCCCTTCTAATTGATTCATAAGGGTTTGGTTGGGAACCATTCCAATAGGAATGTTATGATGAGGATTGTAAATATTTCCCCCAACCAGAGTAGCTCTAGGTTGGATATTTCCCAAGGTGTGAAACTGACCTCCTCCGGGTATGAATATGAAGGATAGAGGTGGATTCCTCATGCCAAACATGTTGTTCAGAATTGGTGTGGAGGAGGTAGGTGTAAAGGACGAAACATAAGCAAAAACGTGTCCACCAGGTTGACCACTGCATCTAGGAGGATTAAGACCAAGATTAGACCCGGGGTGAAAAGGAGGTAGGCTTCCAATCATAGGAGTCGTTTGAGGGATATGAGCACTGCAAAACGAGATTGGAATATGCGGAGGAGACATGCCCCCAAGTCCAATACTAGTATTTGTATTAGACGCTAGAATGGAGGATGTAAATTGCGATGTGAAATTCGACATACCATAAGAAAAAGGGCTAGAGGCCATAGGGATGGATTGAGTATTGTAGCTCGATGAATGACAAAGAGACCCAAAAGGGTTCATGACTATAGGTTGAGTATTAACTATAGGCCATACATGAGTGATGATGGGAACCTCCGGCACTACAAACATGGTGGTTGAAGGTGTCGAAGGAGTACCATTAACTATAGTGGTTATGGGAGTCGAAGAACTCCCAGTATCTTTGTGACTCAACTTAGTACTCATACTTGTATGACCGCAAGTCTGGTAAGTGGAGGTGTGTGTACCACGTTTGATAACTTTATGCCTTTAAGAAGGAAAAGACTCAAGATGTGATGGTAACTTCAACAAACAATGATACCTGCAGGGAAGTTGGTCTCTCTCCATGATGACTCAAGACTTGAGATATAAAAACAAATCCTAAGTCCAACTACCAATAAAAGAGCACACCAAAATAAACAAAAGGCCAATATGCACATAAGCAGGATAAAGTGGTTGAAAGGGGCCTCCCTCCTTAAAGTAAGTATGCCTCACCCAAGAGGTGTTATAAACATTTTTGGTTATCAAGATGATATTATGATTATGTCATGATGATAGAAGAAAAAACTCTTCATTAAGAACATTTTCCTAAAGGAGGTTACACTTG
>CBVK0100639556.1:0-10152 GCA_900067695.1 Picea abies
TCTTTTCCTTTAAATTTAACTCAGATACAAGAAACGACCTACAATTTAGTAATCCTATTAATTCGTGTTTTAAAATCATCTTCTTCACATTGTGAAATAGAGATAACGAAGCCTAAAAGGAAAACACAGAATTATATATCCTTTACCTTTATCCTTCATGACAGTAACAGTTTCAAGGTAGCCTAACATCAAACCCGGTCTTTCGGATCAAATCAACATTGCTCTAAATTTATTTAACACTATCTTACAAACAACAAATAACAGGGTTGATTTAGAACATTCATGGGAAGTAATTGAGAGAGATATCAACATTCAATAAAACTGGGAATTTCGACAGAGACAATTGAGAAACCAATTATAGCCCTCACCTTTTAATCATTGATTTTTCTGTCCTCAACTTCCTCTATCTATCTTACAAACAACAAATAACCGGGTTGAGTTAGAACGTTCATGGGAAGCAATTAAGAGAGATATCAACATTCAGGAAAACTAGGAATTCCGACAAAGACAGTTGAGAAACCAACTATAGTCCTCACCTTTTTAATCATTGATTTTTTTGTCCTCAACTTCCTCTATCTTTTCAGATGCCTTGACAGTATACTTTAGATCCTTAAAGTATAAACTCAGGAACAACAGGTAGGATACCTTTTGGGTTATCATAAGCTCAGTAAGAATGTGTTTTTCAATAGCATGACCTGGCTTGAGTGGTTGGGTACGTTACAATATGGTATCAGATTGTTTTATGTAGTGATGTTTCCTGGCCTGTTGGTGGCTTGGGACGTCGCAATTTGGTATCCGAGTAGAAAATCAATGATAAGGTTATTGAGGTAGCGTTACCCGATAGGGGTTGGTGGCTGAGGACTTTAAAAAATGGTATCATAGCCATGGTTTCAACACTAATCCTAGATGGGCCATGTTAGTGGAAGTTGAATAAAAATTTTTGGAAAAGAATTGTTGTTGAAATGGAAAAAATTCAAGTTTAGAGCCCATGGTTTCAAAACTGAACATGGATGGGTTGTGTATGAGTAAATGGAAGTTACAGAATGCCAAAAGGGCACTAAGAGAACACCTGGGTGGTAATGGAAATCTGAAGATAAGTAGCGGAGTGGTTACCACAATGATCGTGGTTGATAACCACAAGATCGAATTTGAGCCATAGGATTTGTTAGGGAGAAGGAAGATGCTTCAAAATCATCAGACCTAGAAAAAGGAGCATGGTGGTTAAGAACAAAAGTCCTCCAAACTTCGCCACTCCAGTTTTTTGAAGTTCTTTGTCATAAAAGAGGAAAAATCCCTGGAGGTCTAAATTTTCGGAGTGGATCTATGTCGTAGATCACTGGGAGAAGTTCTTGATCGTTGGATTTGGCCAAGGACAGATTGAAGCTGTTAGATCAATCAAAGATACAATCGTTAGGTTGTGTTTCTCGGAAGGGGTTTGATGGTCAGTGACATGACAGGATGTCCCAAAGCGCCGAATATGATGTGGCATGATGATGTCACCTAGGGTGACATGGACCTACCCTAAGTCTTCCATGTGTCACTACATTAATTGGTTGATAGCCAAGATTTGGGGATCGCTGTATTCGCCAGTTTGACGTTCAGGTATTTCGAAGTGTAATAACGTAAAGTCTTATGAATTCTAAAGCTTCAGAGTGTCGGAGTGACGCAACATGATGATGTCACCTGGGATGATGTGGACCTGTTTGGTAGTTCAACATTCAAAAGAATTATTGTGTTGTAATGGGAAATATGCTGAATTTGGAGTCCTGAAAAACTCCATTGACCATAGATCTAAACAGAGAAGGAGGACAGTCGATCCGTGAGTCCTCAATTTTTTAGAAATTTGGCGTTTGGGAGATTTGGGGTGTGCAGGTGTAAATTTTATCGAAGCCGGAAGTTCCAAAGTCAGGTAATGTCGAAGTGATGTGGCATGCTGACATCAGCTAGAGTGATGTGGACCACTATAAACATGCCACGTGTCAATTTGTTTCATGTCTTTGGTATGTCTAGTGTACCAATAAGAGCTAGACATGTGCCAACCATTAATTGGACCAGGTGTCACCTGCTAGTTTGGCCACTTGTCACCATCTTATATGATGACAACTATACTACGTGGACCCCAAAAAAGTTGAGAGGTTCGAGAATTGAGCATTCAAAAGGAATGTAGTGTGATGAAGGTGAAACTCCCAAAGCTCCGAAGAGTGGAGTAAATCCTCACCGTTGATCGGGAGAGGACACATGAAAGTATATCCCATATGCCTAAGACTTGGCACTCCAGTGGATTCAAAGCATAAGAAGTTGGGGTCAAGGGCTTCTAAAGGACCGAAGGACGAAGTCCATCTCAGTTTTTAGATACTAGGAAGTTGTGGACCATCGATCCATCGTTCTTCGCGAGTTTTCCAATACAACGCTCTGAGGGATTGGAAGTTTGGAGTTAAGAGAACCTCCGAAGTTCTAGAGCCCCGAAGTCCTGAAGCTCCAGATAAGCACCTATCAGCCTAATGCTTGATCACATCCCATGGTCACATGAGATTGGGGGCCAAAGAAAAGGGCTAGTGCCCAGAAATTGATTTAAAAAAAAAGGGGGATTAGAGAAGAAGTATGTGGGGTCCCAAATCGTATGGACCTATACCTAAATATGTAAATAGGGCCTGTGTACCTTACGAGAGGATCCAACATGAGTTCGAGAACAAAATTCATCTCCAAAAGAAGATCACTTGTGAAAATATCATCTTCACAAGAAAGAGATTTTTCGGATAGCCATTAAGGTTAAGGTAGATCATGCAACCATGGTGAAATAAGCTACAGGAGACATTGATCCAAGGAAATAATAGATCGTGACCATTGAAGCATGAATTTAGCAAAAAACCACAACAGTCGTCAGATCTGGGAGTTGCAGAGGGGGACCATCAGATCAACATCTAATTAAGTCCTGACTATCGGATCATCACAAGTAAGATATATGGTGGAGATAAGTTGCGGATATTGGGGGAAGAAACAACATACGTGTGGGTTTAAACTCTACAATCCTCCTAAACCATTGATATGTAGATTCAACAATATCAATGGGCAACATCAATTCCACTACAGGCGAGTAGTTTCTATTGCGGAACTCAGGAAAGGAGATAAATGATGTGCTAGTTGGTAATCCACAATCATCCCTGATCATATATCTCCATGTCGGTTCAAGCACGACCATTGATCCTTGATAGTAGGTCAGTGACTAAAGAATTGAGTGAGGTCATAGCCTCGATCACCTGGGTCGGAGTTATAGGTCCTTTGGGCATACGAGAAGAACTAGGTTCAATGCCTCTGTATTAAAATTGTGGTTATGCAGATATCTGATCATGTTAGTGATCGAATATGAGAGCTAAGATGATCCTTCGCACCCCGATTTCGGTTTACAATGAAGTTACAACAGAAGACTGCATAGAAGGGTTTAAGGATGGGAGGTCCCACGTCAACAAATTTCTTCTAAGGACTCAGAATTGAGCAAGGAAGCAGTCATGGGAAAGTTCTTGGAAGGAGGATTCCAAGTATTCAATCTTAATTAAGGATTGAGTAGCTCATATCACAAGAAGTTAGAAAGAAGATTGTGGCTGAACATAAAATAGAAAATGGTTCTTACTTGATACCCCTGGTCAGCCAATGCAAAGGTTTTGTAGGTTCTTACTTGTCCATGAAACTGCATGATGCAAGAGCATCGACCCACCTTTCGAGATATCGAAAAAATGAGCTTCCAGAAGGAGAAAACATTGGCGAAGGATGTGGTTTGTTACTTTGTTGGCACCAAATATTTTTTTAATGATGAAAGAAATATCCTCAAGAGGATGATTAATTGGTTGTGTGGAAAAAATCATGGATCTCACATGATCCACGCTATTGTAATTTTCTTTAAAATCTAAGATTGTTGATGTATTGGTTGACCAATTTCTGTGAATATCAAGCCCGCCATGGCACCATATTATATTGTAATTACAACCTCATGAATGATTGAGTGAGGATTATTATTGTGTGTGGAATATAATGAATAGAACATTGATTTTTTGTTTAGATTTCTATGTGAAGAAAATTTTTGATGGTAAGCAAGTTCTCTGTGAAATGTGTGGAGATCTAGCATCACTGCATTGAATGTAGAGTAATGTAGTCATGTTTGGATAGGATTTTGAATCCAAAAATTAATAGTAGTAATTGTGTGTGCTATAAGCATTGGAACCTATCTGCATTGATGGTGTCTACATTGTGGTGACATGGCAGATTCAACACTGGATTGAATCTTGAGTTTGAATGTCAATATCAAACCGTGATTGTTGTTCAAGGTGTGGAAATCTAGTTGACTGTTGAAAGCACAAAAATTCTCTGTGGAAATCATGTGTTTGATAGCACCGGTGTATTTCTTTAATGGAAGTGACATTTCGGTAGGAATTATGTAATTGAGGAGCAGATAGAGTGGGCCCATAACCCACAGGTCCTAGGATTGGAAACCATATATTCATAGATATAGAGGAGCGAAGAAGTAGATTTGCTTCATCATCACTGCACCCTCAAAAACCTTTTTCCCCACATGTACGTACTCTGCAGTCCCAAGCATCGACGTTAGTTGATTTATAAAGAGAGTCTAAACTAGCAAAAAATAACCCTTTAATATGCTATACTTAATACTTAATTGGGGTGGAGGGGATTCTTATAATTGGACATGGTGAAGGTTTTAATATCTCTATAGATCACTTAACCTAGAAGAAAAATAGGTATTTAAGTCATGGAGTATATTTCTTTGGTTTCTTATTAAGACCAAATTGAAATAACAAAAATAAACCTCCACTAATTTATGCCTATCATTAGCTCTCATCTCAAAGGGAGGATTTAACAAGGCGTTGCACCAATGAACCAAGAGATTCTATAGTAATTTGATTTGAAATTGTTGAACACACATCATAGAAAGGTAGAGAAAACACACGTCATAAAAAATGTGGTGGTTTGGTTGATGGATGTGAATTTTTCAAATGGGTATGATAACTTAGTTGGTTTTTCAAATTCACCAAAGATAGGTCAAGGTTTTAGTCGTATAGGGATAATTTAGGTGGTTTTACAGTCAAAATTTGGTGGTTTTGCAGTCTCCCTGCATATGTGGTTTTAATCATCCTATGAATGAGATATGACATATAACATAGGTTATCCAAACGTTTTTTTGAAATACATAAAATAAAATTGGCATCTTACCTACAAGGTGAAGAAAAACAAATCCACTTTTAAAATAATATTTTTGACGTAGATCTATCCATGTTACTTTCAAATGATATAAAGCGATAGAGATGATATATTGACATCTTTGAAATTAATTTAGTATATGTTGTTTTCGAATATGGTAAAGAAAGGACCATTGCTTGTAAATATATCGCTTACACAATGAAAAATCATTTGTAAATATCCTTCTAAAGACTTAAATTTTTTTACATTAAAGTAATGGATCTAATAAATAGTTTGTCAATATTTTTTGTACCCACTGAAAAGTTTTTTGTGTTAATGCAATGGATTTAGTAAATAGCGTTGTCTTTGCAAAATCAAAGATAAATTATACACTATTTGGATTCAATGAAAGACTTTTACATTACGTATAAATATATTATTATTGTTAAGAAAACTGAGAACTTTGTCAATAACATAGATAGTATTTAAAATTGACTTTTAGTAAGTAATGTTGAGTAAAATGCATAGCTTCACCAACAATCTAGATGACCTATCCATGACTAGGTAGTATATTAAATAATGTTGAGAAAAATAACAACTTCATGAATAACATGGATATCTTTTAAAAATAATTAAGGCATAATACTTATTACCACTGTGTTGATATGGATATTGATTTATGCTAGTTTATTTTATGTTGTGTCTTTTTTGTACTCTTTTTTATTATTACAGTGAGATTTTTTTCACTTTTACATTACATAGGTCGACTTTTATTGGTTTCTCGTTTATTAAGATCACTTTGTTTTACATATCTCAACCATGTTTTGCAATTAAGATATTATCTCAACTATTATTATTAATATTTTATTTAACTGTTTTTACCAACCTATGCCACAATAGTGTTACATTGCATTACACATCCCATCCATACGAGGCTGTAAATGATTTTGTTTAACAATTTTTTCTTGTAAAAGAACAAAAGTAAAATGAGAAATACAAATGAAATAGATGCAGCTAATAATAAAGAATGAATTGCATGTAGCACTTAGAATAATCCATATGTTGCATGAGTCTCCAACACGTGGGTACATGGGTACGAGTATCGAGTATGACTAAAATATTTTTCCCGGATATGCAAGAAACGACAAGTTGGAAGCGGCAATAGTATATGTTCAAAAATATCGAAAAATCAAATCTAATGATACAATATAAAAATAGAGGAAATTTCAAAAGTTGAAATATAACATAATTGATTAATTTCTTTAACTTGAAATATTTTATACTTTCAAGCCTCTAGAAGTGGTCATGTGTTCAATCCTTGTAAATTTCCTCTCACCCATAGGTCCATGTTTAGATATACATAGATTGGGTTTATGTGACATTAAAATAACCCTTTACAAACTATGTGAGACTATATATATCTAGTGCCATAGTATGATTTGTAAATTTGACCTACAACTTCATTCCACTATATGAATTTGTTAATGCAACTTGCATATCTATAGATGTACAAACCACCAACAATTTCATAAACTCTAAGATTCATTCTTTTTTTTATCTTCTTGTTTCAACTCCATCTCTGATATTGCTCCAAAGAGTGGGTAGTACTTGGGTACCCCTACATTTTTTTAGATGGTAACCATTTCTTATTTCAGGTGTGAATGAATTGGATTGTTTCAACTAACATCAAACTTCCAAATACTTGGTAATTTGAGTTTGATTTCGTTATTAATTTGAGAATTTGGTAAGTTATTAGATGTAATTTGATGAATAATGTAGCTAGCTATAAACATTTAAAACATGAATTAGAAGTATTTGATATCTTAGTACTGGTGTATACATATCCATGTTGATTCACTAAGTAAAACTTATATTTTGAGTGTGAACATATCTAAATAGTTAAGAGAGGTGAGAGATCTTAATTCATATAACCTTTAAAATTTTAAACATGGAATCATTGATAGATTCAATTGATTTTTTTATTTTTGGCAATTTTATAACATGAGAAACAACAATGATTGAATTTATTTTTGACCATTTTTATTATGATTAGGCCCTACATGATCGAGAGTTTGTAAAAGATCCCTGCTTGTCAAGGAGTTTCTGCAAGCTCCTAGATAGACAAAGAGCTTCTACAAGCACCTGAATAAAAAAGGAGCACCAAATCAAGCTCCCCAAAAAACACCCAACAAAGAGGAAGCATTTCATGATAGCTCCCAATTTCCCAATGAAGCCCACAACAAAAGGAGAGTGTTTTGTACCATCTCCCAACAAAATGGATGTGTTTTGTACTAGCTCCCAACAAAATGGAAGTGTTTCATTCTATCTCCCAAGCTCATAGGAGAAGATAAACATTAGTTTCGGGTTCCCAACTCCTAAGAGTGACATATGTGCAACTATAAATATTTCTCATCAACTCCTTCATTTATCTAGGCTTCTCCCCAACCAATTGTCTGGAAAATCCATTAGCTTATACACCCTTAATATAAGTTCTTGGGGTTCTGCAATTATATATGATAAAATTGGCATATTCGTAGTTGAGTATAAATTCTTAAGATAATGTGTGTTTATAAATATAAGAATATATTCACTCTCTCATTTATGCTACAGACACATAACACTTTTCTCCAAACATGGAGAATATATACATATATCCATCTCTCTCATAATAATATTCAACATTTTCCAAGTTGAAAAGCACTTTGGCAGAGATGTCATCCTTAGGAATATTTATTCTACCAAATTCTCCCATCACTTGCACCTAGCCCCATCCACAAGAAGCCACATAACCCACAAGGATAAAACCAATAGACAGGGACATGAAACAACCCTACACCATTAAACCAAAACTGTACTGACTCTCTCTACACACATATATTATTGTTCAACAATGTATTTTAAAAAAACTTCTATACATCAAAACTTACAAATTGCATTGTATCACTTGTACCCTCAACTACTATATTTGTCATATTCCCAATCAAGTAAGTTGTGAGACCCATATTGAAAAGTATATAGAATATCATGAAAGCCACCTCGATAGAATTAACAAAATTATGATATCCATATCCATAGTATTTAAAGTTGTATGGACCAATATATAAAGCATATATAGCGGACCCATGTACTATGTTCTCTGAAGTTAGGCCTAACAAAACCTTGCCATGTTTTATTCCGGTCATGGTAATGTTATACCAATAGATAAGACATACATCCAACACAATGCGCGGTAAAAAGTGTCACCTGTCACAACAAAAAATGGACAAACAAACAAAACATGTCCACTTAGAAGAGAAATTGTGGTTCTTAAAACTCTATGAAACTAAACAATTGTATACAATCATTTAATTGAACTTTGAGGGAAACACGTCGAGTTATTTCTACAACCTTGGGTGGAGTTATGCATTGTATGTGAACATTGAATTGTATGCAAAGAATTTTGAAGATCATGAGAGAGAATTATGCATTGAATGTGCACATTTCAAGTCGGTTCTAACCAATAGCTGCTTTCTTTCCCCATCGCTCCCTCCCTCCCTAGTTTCCAACTAGTTATGTTGTGATTGAAGTGGATCTTGTGGTCCACTTCAAGAGGAAATGATGAATGCATAACATAATTTCATATATCCATAGTAAATAATATTTTATTTTTCATCCATTTTACATATTTTCTTAACATTGTATGAAATACAATATGTGTATATAAATACACATGGGGAATGATAAGTCATGTCCTTGGCAAAGGTCATGACTTATCATAGAACTATCATTTAAATTATAATGCCCATTTACACGATAGAAACCCTATAACATATTATTACATGATAATAAATGTAATATACTTTAGGTATATTACAAGTCCCCCCCGTCTAAAAATGTTTTCTCCTCAAAGCATAGGGAATGAGAAATGATTTTGATAGAATGACATCCTTTAATTGTAACTTCTATATAAACATTGAAGACATGAAGAGATATGACAATCAAAGTATTGAGCAATATTTTCGCATCGAAAAATAATCCATCCATCCAAGGTGTAGTTTTTCTGGCATTCTCCAATGATAAGATTTTGGATATATTCTTCGTTGTTGACTTTGGGGATAATATATCTTTGGATGCTTAGCAATTTTATCCTTATTAATATATGGTTTAATCTTGTTATCATTTACTTGATTCATCATGATGATATTTGAATCCTTTGTATTTATTGGTTTGACAACATACTTTGACTGACCTATCACTTTATTAGTGACAATTGATTGTATGTAAAATTCAACTAAATCTGTGGATATTGATTTACTGTATAATTATTTGTTGAGATCGAATTCTGGAAACACTTCTAATGATACAACTTCATTGTTAAGAACAATAGGTTTTTCCATGTTGATCGAGTCTGTGCTACTACCCTTATCCATGGTTTGGGTTTCTTGTTGTGCCTTCCTCTTATTCTTCAATTTCTTCATACCTACAAGTAGACCTTTATTATGATTTCTCCAATGAGAAATTTCTTCATCTCTAGACAATAGTTCTTTATTGATATTTTCATACTCCTTTTTATGAGTGCTTTTTATTTTACTAATTTGTTGTTGCAACTCTTTAATTTATTGTTGAAATTTATGAATTTTTATATCTTGCTTCCTCAATTTTGTTCGATTTTGCACAATTTCTTCCTCTTTGCTAATAAGAATTTTATTCAATCCTTAAAACTTTTCCATTAATTCTATGAAATTTTGTTGTTCATTCTAATTTGAATTAGATGATAGAGCAAGGTTCTTTGAATTAATGTCTCGCAACATTATTTCATTGTTAAGGTGTTATAATTCTATGTACTTTTTACCAACATTCATGGTAAAAGTACCAATAGATTTCAACCAAGGTGTCTGTTAGCACTGAGAGTCACCCTCAGATTGTGGGAGGATAAGCCCAGTACCCATCAAAGTTTTTGGTGGATGTTGGTTTTATATGAGTGGA
>CBVK0100639570.1:0-13615 GCA_900067695.1 Picea abies
ATACCAAGGAGACCTTTTCATTTAGAATCATCTTGTATTTGTGAATTCATGTAATGTATAAGGAGGTTGCCCCCTCGAACAGGCTTATTATCTAAATTTGTCTCTTTGTCAAGGCGTGGAGTACTTATTCTAAGGTTTTTTATGTTATTTTGATATTTGGTCCTTAACACATTACAAGGATCCATTCCCTTTTTCTTTAGGCTTGCATAGCCATTACAGAGATCTATACAAATAATTAGCTATAAAATTTAGGAGTTTTGTGATCCATTCTTTAAATCAAAAATAGATTGGCCTTTGTATGTAACTTTTCATCACCTTTCTGTGGTGATATTTAGCATTTATTTTTGGGCACAAAAGAAAACCTCCAAAAATACTTTGTTGATGAATATTTGTTATCAATATTCAAAAATAAAATGTCCTCACTAAAACAAGGTAAAACATAAAAAATAGGTTCTTGTGGAATATAAAAACACAATTTAAATGGTAACTCAATATATAATATAGCATAAATGCTAAATCACAATTCAAATTGTAGTAACGAAATTTATCTTAACTAAAAAAAATCAAAACAAACTACAAGCATATTCACCATAAACATGAATGGTGGACTACAATATCAACTGAATAAATATATGGAAATGAAGTAATTCCAAACTATTTTCTCACAATTAAATGTTGATTTCATTGCTTTAACAAACAAAATCATAGCATAGTATACTCATCCACCCCTAAGAGAAGGGTAACACAATGGAATTTGTTTTTAGGGGTAACACAATGGAATTTGTTTTTATTGAATGGAGGAACGCTTAATCTATGGAAAAATTATTCATCATATGAGAAGTATAGTGGCTTGATGAAGGCATGAGGGTGATCATTGGCATGTTGGACACACGCCCAACCACCTACTTGCTCATCAAAGCTTCAGAACTTTGATGTTTGCAAGAAAGATAAAAATAAATTAAAAAAATAGAGAAAGAGTAGTATCGTTGCTTGTGGGCACTCAAAGGTCAGGGACGCTTGACCTTATGGCTACCACCAAGAAAAGGAAATGACCCCTAACTAATTGATAAGATGCAAGCAACATAAGGAAGGGGGGTCCTTTGGCTAGAATTCGGGCAAAGACTACAATTTCCTTCATAGAAAACTACTACAACCTAGAGAGCATTGGGTTACTTTGTAATTCTCTAATCACAATAATACATTGAGCATCGCCATTCCAAGCTAGTTTTCACGCCATGGAATTTATTTTTATTGATTGGAGGAAGACTTAGTATATAGAAACATTATTTAGCATATGAGAAGTATAGTGGCTTGATGAAGGCATGAGGGTGATCATTGGCGTGTTGGAAACACGCCCAACCACCTACTTGCTCATCAAATCTTCAAAACTTTGATGTCTGCAAGAAAGATAAAAATAAATTTTAAAAAATAGAGAAAGAGTATTATCGTTGCTTGTGGGCACTCAAATATCGGGGACGCTTGACCTTATGGCTACCAACAAGAAAATGAAACGACCCCTAACTAATTGATAAGACACAAGCAACAGAAGGAAGGGGGGTCCTTTGGGCATAATTTGGGCAAAGACTACAATTTCCTTCAGAGAAAACTACTACATCTTGGAGAGCATTGGGTTACTTTGAAATTCTCTAATCACAATAATACATTGAGCATCGCCATTCCAAGCTAGTTTTCCCAAATTGGGTTTCTAGGGTAAAATTGTTATATATTATGGTTGAATGTTTTGTGCATTGTTTTAATTTCTATGTATTTTTGTTGTTGTTGTGATTTCCTTATGGATTCTTAGCGTAGAGGTGGGGTGCAATCTCTTGATTGAGTGAATGATAAATATATATCCCACAAACTCATTGTTCTAATTTATGTTGATGTGTTTTACTGACACTCATCAACTAGGTGATCTAGGGGTGCATATCTGAAACTATGTCTCTCTCAAATGGAGACAAATTTTTTTTTAATTAGGAAAGTGCCAAATAACCCTCACATGTTGATCATGAAGACCCAACAAGTTTTAAATCAGATTCAATATTGCATTTCTTCGTCACAAAAGGCCAACGGGGATGGTTTACGTTTGAAACAAAAGAGAAGAAAATAAAATGATACTAAAAACAAGGAAATTGTTTATGTTCATATTCTCACTGAATATCCCTATGTCTCAACTTCATCCATCATTTTACAAAATCAAAAACAGAGATCATACGCCCAAGATATCACCATTTTTCCTCCACCATTCACCAATTTTCCCCCTCTATTTTTTTTAATTTTGAGTAAGTGTTATTACTCTACCCTCACATCACTTACCTTACTCCCCACACTCAGTCATTTTCCTTACTCCATACTTATCCATTTTTCCTTCTTTACACTCTACTCTCCTTCCTCTCTACACTCCATACTTTGTCATTTTTCACTACTCTCCATATTACTTTACATTGTTCTCCATACTCCTATACATAGTCATTTTCATGAATGTGGATGTGGAAGTCCTCCTCTCATATTCACCTTCTATTCCTAACCCCGGAAGCCCTTCTCTCATCTTCACCTTCTATTCCTAACCCGCAACCCACTTTTCCACAATAATCAATTTGCACTTCCCACTTCCGCATTACCCAAATTGCACCCTCATGACGTAGTCATTTTACTGAGTTTTACACTTAGTTTTTATTGAGTCTTATACTTAGTTTATTTTTTACTTTTGAATGTGGATGATGAAATTATTCATTATATTCCTAATTTGTGTCTCTTTCCCCTCCATTTTCATATTGGGACACGCGTCAGTGATGTGGACCTACAATATTGGGACATGTGACAGTGACGTGCACCTACATCTGGGTGACACGTGGCAGTGACATGGGCATATCCCTGGCTGACACATGCAAGTGAGGTGGACCTATCACATTGTGACACATGGAAGTGAGGTGGACCTACCCTCAGGTGACACTTGGATGATATTTATTGGACACAAATGATTGGGCAAGTGATTTGGCATGATGACTAGGCGACGAGGTGGCAACCAAAACTTATACTATGCACAAGCTACGCAAGGTTCCATAGTATTTTTTTTCACGGAAAAATAATAAGGGGATACATTTTGCTTATAAAAAAGATATGAGAATTATTCACCAATGCATGTGGGATAAATAAGGCGGACTAACAAATCAAGGACTCATAATTCACGTGGATAAAACAATAGTGGTTGAGTCTCTATCTTAGGGAGGCCATAACATTTGATCTTGATGTCCAAATTGAGCAAACGAGAGCTTGTTGGAAAGCTAGAGACGAGAAGAACACTTTGGAATTTGTTTCCACGGTTGAAATGATGACTATCATTCCCTAAAAACTAAATTACAGCCGGGAGTATTTTCTAGCTTAGCGATGGGTTATTTTTGGAAAATTATTTATTAAAAGAAATTTTTGAGCTTCTAAAAATGGGTCCCAGTTGATGGCACATATATCTAAGTTCACATATAAAAAGGGTAAAATAAAACCCTAATTGAAAAATGATTTTAAAAATATGAAGAAGAGGTTACAAAAGATAAAAGAAGCATATTCAAAGGGTTGACAATCAAGATTTTTTTGCAACGGTGGAGAGTTTGCATGAAGTAGGTTTTGCCTTTCCAAGAATTTGAGAGTTAGTATGCTTAACATTTTCCTCATCTTTCATTATTCTTGATTATTTCCATCAGTTTTTCCATCCATGTATGTTTGGCAATAGGAAGATTTAAGTCTGATTGGTTCTTTCTCTAGATTCTTACATTCATTTCTCATGATATTTTAGGTTCAAAGGAGAAAAATCCATGCTTGTAAAAAGGAAAATGCATTTAATTCAGTTTATGTAATTGTCATTGAGAACTTGTTGAGGTTGTTTCATCCCTCTTGTTTCCGATATTGTTAAACTTGTTACATTTGAGAATCATCATAAATTTTTCCCACAAAAAAACTATTTTGGGGCATTACATTAGTGATTTTTTAGACTTTGAGTCTAAAGTATGAGATTTCAAATGTATTGTCCATCAAAAAAAAATTTGAGTTGTAATGAAGTGATCATGTAAAGTTCTTTGATGACCTATCCATTTTACTTTTCTTTCATCTTGCAAAGTCATAGTTGATTCTAGGTTCACATTATTTTATATGGAAGGTAGAATATTTGTTTAAAGAAGTCTCAAAACCCCGTGGATACAAATCTTTGAATATATATTATCTTTTTTTCTTAAATAATATGATGTGCTTGACAAGTACATCTGTATATAAAAGTTTGTACATCTTTATATAAGGGTTTTATTGGAATATTTGTTGGGATTTTCAATTTCATGCATCTAATTCCTGAAGAAAAATCTTCCATATATCAAGAAAGAAGAGTACCACCTCTATAAGAATGAGGAGAGTCTTTCTTGCTCCGCACAAGATTTTATCTTGATGTCGGTCATTTTCTCTTGACAAGAACTAAAGATCAACAGGTGTGTAGGTGCCTCCACTATAACTATTTACGTAACTATGTTATATCTACTTTATGCAAATGTCATCCCTTGGTGTTTAGGGATGTAGCAAGTGGTATCAAAGATTCGATAAAGATTCATTTGTGTTGTGCACTGGTTCATTTTTTTTAAGAGGATGGAGAGAGGTTACTATTAGTTCGTAACATGGGCCAATTTTCAAGAGCATGTCCAAATATTTGTGGTGAAATGAGATAGATGTAGCTATAATTGGAGGGAAAAGAGTCCGTGGATGCAAAAACTAGAAACTTCATTCCAATATTTATGAGGGTTTTGTAGGCGAGGAAATGTTGTAGGTGGTTTATGATGAATATTTAAAAGACAACAATGAAGCATCTATGATTTATTGGGATGTGAATATAGTTGAAGGGAAGGACAAAGAGAAATATATTCCCTATGAGGCCAAGGAGGAAGAAGTTACCAAAGAAGAGGGGCACTCTAAAATTAGTAATCTAGCAAAAAGATGTTATTGTACAGATGGGGAAGATGGAGATGATAGGAAATGACAATGTGTGTAATGTCCCTAATCCAAACCCTTTGTAATTGTACATATAATATGGTCAACCATTGGTAACAATTGTAAATGTAAATGTAAATGTACCTATAAGATGGTGATTCATTGGCACCAAGTTGCGGTTTTGTGTGCACCTGAGTAGTGTGCGAGAGTTGTTATCAAAGAAAGGGTGCACACATGTCATTGTGATGCATGCACCTGGGTAAGTGTGCATAGTTTCTCATAAAAGGAAGGGTGCACACATTTCACAATGTTGCGTGCACTTGGGTAAGTGTGCGGGAATGACCTGGGAGTGTGCACCGAGCTGAGTTATATATATGTATATATATGATTGTATATGTATTGAGGCCAGAGAGCCTGTGTGATTATGGACTATCAAAATCGTTGTTTGAGTTTCAATGAAATGATCATTTTGAGTTCTTTGATGACCTGTCCATTCTACTTTTATTTTATCTTGCAAATTCATAGTTGATTTTGGGTTCATATCATTTCAAAAGAAAGGCAGAATATATGTTGAAAGAAGACTTCGAACCTTGTAGATACAAATCTTTACATACACATTTTTTTATTCTTCTTGAATGATATGATGTGCTTGATAAGTGCACATGTATATAGGAGTTTGTACATCTATGTATATGAGTGTGTACATCTATATTTAAGATATTGTACATATGTATATAGGAGTTATATGGAATATTTGTTGGGGTTTTCCATTGCATGCATCTAAAATCAGAAGAAGAATCTTCCATATATCAAAAAAGAGGAGTATCACCTCTATAAAAACACAGGAGGATTTATCCTCGTGATGTTATCTTAAAGACCTTAAAACAGTCTTTTAGATCATTTTCATTCTCTATTGGCTCCTCTCTCACGGTGAATCGATTTTTACATTGTGTTTTCTCAATCTAGAGTTATTTTTGTTGTGAATACAATCACTGTATGGAGATCTATGTTTTGGCATGGGCTTGAGTTAATTGCATGTATAATTAGTTGGAGCTAAGTCCACATAGTATTTCCCTTGATATGCAACCATTGATTTTCCTTTATAAACACACATTTATGTTGGTTCGTCACCTTATTAAGGAAATATATACAACCATTGATTTTGTCTTATACATAGCAATTTGATGGAAGCTCGAGTATATTACTGCGTATAGCATTCATTGGGTAGAGCCCCACACTTGGCATGCATTAATTTTATTTAATTTTGTCTTATATACATCGTTATGTTTATTAATGTTATGGTTGGGGAAATATACATACAACCGTATATCTTTAATCTTATGTAAATAATTTTCTGATAAATATCCATTCTAATTGCTAGTTCTTTTGTATCATTTGGAAATATATTCACATCATTGGGAAACCCATAACAAACAAGGCATGCAAGCAATCCCAAACTCCAATATATGCACTAACAACATGCTACAAAGATTTTCCACATTTTGATTTAACGATTTTCATTGTGTTTACACATGCTACTAACTATACTTCAAATTACATTTGGGCATGTATTCAAATTGATGTTTTTGGGTTGGAGTTGAGCCCTTATAGAAAGAAACTTCTTGTGCATTTGCTACATTTAGATTTGAATCATGTGGTGAATGGCAATGGATGAGTGAAGAATGGTTTCCAAACTGTACTATTCTAATAATACACAAGATTCCTTGTGTCGTCACTACATTTAGATTTGAGTCATGCGATGAATGGTAATGGATGAGTGAAGAAAGGTTTCCAAACTGCCCCATTGTCATAATATACAACCTCTTTTGATTGAGGTATAATCTTCCCACATGGCAATGTTTTAGTCTAATAATGGAAAGAGGAAACAAAGTATTTTTATTATTCTGCAATTGGTATATGTGTTGACAAGATGGATAGGCCATAGGCCCACTATCTACTAATCATTTGGTATCAAAGCTCAAGTCTGAAAACACTTGGAGAAAACGTACGGTAAACACATGTAGTGAACACTAAAACGGTGAACAAGTATCTTTGTTAGGGCTACAAAGAAGTAGAGGACCAACTATGGCAGGGTGTCCTCATGAAGAACTTGACACAGAAGATTTGGAAGTCAGGTCTTCGTTGGAGCATAGCATAGTTGCATTGAAAAATATGGGAACACGTGTGTTGATAATGAAGGAAAATGAAGAAATCTTAATAGGCATTGAGCATGGAGAACACAAGGCTCTCCCGAAAGGTTCTGAAAGGCGGGATGCTTGGAAACTTTGGTAATGACAACAATTTTTCTTCATCTTCCAGTATTACTTTCAAAGTTGAAGCGAAGCTCGAAATACCAACATTTGATGGTTAACGTTGACATTTGAAATAGCTGGTTGAAGAAAATGGAAGTCTATTTTGGCCTTTATCAAATCCAAGAACCACAGTGGACTTATTTTTCTCGTTTGAATATGTCCACAAATGCTCCATTGTGGTGGGAGAGCTATGTGGATGCCCCGAGGATTGGCAAGAAACCAATGATCACAAAATGGGAGGATTTCAAGACTTTGTTGAAATCACAATTTTATTCATAGGCTACAAAGAGGAGCAACTCATGAAAAGGAAGCTCCTTCGACAAGAACAGGGACAAGTTGTGAAAAAGTACACTTTTGAATTCAAGGAGCAAGCCATTAGGATGAGTATCATTTTGGAAGCGTCGAGAGGTAGTGAAGTACCTTAGAGATTTATTCAACCATATCCAAAGGCAGTAGTCGCTCCATAGTGTGAAGAGCATAGATCAAGTGAGCAAGAAGGCTCTATATATTCAATTAGACTCTAAGAAGGGGCAGTGGAAGAAGGGCCAAGAAGAAACCAACAAGAAGAAGCTCAAGAAGATTGTAACCACCGCCAAAAATAGGTTTCCTAATAGGAATTGCAAACATTGTGATGTAGATGAGAAGTGCTAGAAACTCCATTTGAAATTGCATCCAGACAAAGCATAAACACAAGAAAGGAGCAAATAATGAAGCCACAAAGACAAAGCAAAGAGTGGTAGATAGCACATTCGATATAAACAAATCCATAATCTTCACGATGTTGCAACAGCAAAAGGTGAGTGAAGAAATGAGTGCACTATTCTAAATCAAGATTCGAGTGAAGAATTAGAAGGTAAATGCTTTGTTTGACAATAAGTATAGTGGATTGACAAAGGCGTGAGGGTGCATACAAGCCACACGTCCAACCACCTACTTGTTCATCAAAACCCATGAACCTTACTTCTTGCAAGAAAGATAAAATAAAACTAAAAAAACAAAGAAAGAGGATAGTTGCTACTTGTGGACACTAGAATGTCAAGGCCTTGACCTTCTGGCTGCCACCAAGAAACAAAATGGCAGCAAAAGGAAGGGGGCTCCTTCAGGTAGAATTTGAGCAGACACTGAAATTTCCTTCAGAACAAACCGCTACAACTTGGAAAGAGTCAAGATACTATGTAATTATTTATAAACACTAATAATAATAGACTAAACATTGTCATTCCAAACTGGTTTTCCCAAATTGAGTTTCCAGGGTAAAATTGTTGTCTATTGTGCATGATTCCTGTGTGCATTGTTTTAATTTCTGTGTTTTTTTTTCATGGTTTCACTATGGATGCTTGGCATAGAGACAATGTACAATCACTCCATTGAATAAATGATAAATATGTAGCCCAGAAACCCACCATTCTGATTTCCATTCCCTATTAGCTCCTCTCCCACAATGAATAGATTTTTACATTATGTTTGCTCAATTCAGAGTTTTGTTGTGGTGAATACAAGTGTTGTATGGAGGTCTGCATTTTGACATGGGCTTGAGTTAATCGTCTATATAAGTGGCTGCTAATGAATCCACACAGTGTGTCCATTGGCTAGTCGTGCTCTTTAAGGGGATATATACATCCATCGATTTTGTTTTATAAACACAACATTTTCGTTAGTTAGACACCCTGGGAAAGGAAATTTATACAATGATTGATTGTCTTATACACAACAATTTAATGGAGCCTTGAGTATATTACTTCCTATAGAAATCGTTAGGAAGAGACCCACATCATACATTACTTTATTTATTTTTGTCTTATATATTATGTTTAGTAATGCTTTGTTTGGGGGAATATACATACAGTAGTCCATTATGATTATTAGTTCCTTGTGCAACATTTGGAAAACCATCACAAGCAACAAGTGCACGCAATCCAAAGTCAAACGCCTATATATTGATTGTCAACAGACTACAGTGATTTGCCATGTTTCGATTTGACAATTTTCATCGTGTTTGCATAGGCGACTAACTGTACTTTGAATTAAATTTGGGCTTCAAATTGCAATTTGTGGCTTGAAGTTAAGCCCTTAACACATATTGACTCGTTGTGCCTTTGCTACATTTAGATTTGAATCATGTGGTAAATGGTAATGGATGAGTGAAGAATTTTTTCCAAACTGCAATATTGTAAGAATACAGAGACTCAATTTTCACTGACGTATAATCTTCCAAAACAACAGTTTTTCGCAGTCTAATAGTGAAAATATGAGTGTTGTTCTTATGCCATAATTGGTGTCCGTAAGCCCACCATCTCCAGATCACTCCTTAATTACAAATATTTTCTTTAATTGCATTTTTTCATAGTTGCACAGGAACCGCTCCCAGCATTTTCAACATATTTGAAACTCGTTCATGACGTTCCGGGAGCTTGGGAACTGGTACGAAACTTCACCAACTGTTTTGGGAACTTGGGAGCTTTTGGGGAGCTTGAACATCAAGGCAACGAGAGTTTGGGAACAAGCTTCCGACATAAAGAGCTTTAAATTAGAATTATATTAAATTAAAATGTAAATATTTTTATTTATTACAAATGCATAATTTATTACAAATATGTTCATATTATTGATTCAAAATATCACTATAAAACAAAGACTAAACTACACAAAAATATTATTTCATAAAACTTAATAATACTCACTTTATAGTTGTGGATATGAAAAACTTTTAATGCATGTATGTTTTCTTTCAAGCCCATACTAAACATGAAAGCCGAATAAATCAATACCTTATCCATGGTCACCATTTGCTTTGTTGCTATCAACCAACCATAACATCAACTTTTAGTGTATTTTCATATTACAATAGTATTATTTATCTTTTTCCAATCAAAACCAGAATAATGCTTCAATTGTACAAAGATGTTTGAAGTTTATATATGTAAAGTTTAATTTTAAAAAGATGTTAAAATTTTAATATATGTATTTTTCAATTTTGTTTCTCATTTTATATATAGATATTAAAGTTTCAGTATTGTGTTAAATATATTCATATATAAGTATCAATACAAGCTAAATTAGTAATTTCAATGTCGTAGTTGTTGTTGGGATTGACCTTCAATTTTATTGAAATAAGATTTAAAATATATCATTATCTCGATACATTGTAATCTAAAATATTTTTTATATTTTTTTAATATATATTATTGTCGCTCTCAACTTCACATTTCTTACAAATTTGGGAGAAACTTCTACTCGTTTCGAACACTAGTATCCACGTTCTCAACGTTTCAAAAACTCATGCAACATAGCAATTTTTTTTTATCGATTGCCTTCTCAACATGTTAAAAAGAAAATAAATAAAAATGGTTATGGAATTTTTGGATCCACATATTGACAACATGGATACACAGAATTTAGTGTCGATGAGTAAAACTTTTACCATGCCCTTTGCAATGGGAAAAAACACATACAAATTATCTATATTTTCATGATTAAATGGCAAGCTCAAAATTTAATCAATAATCGACCATCCTAGAGGTAACTTAAAGCTCTATTCATTAGTGACTTGCGCCATGGTTATGGTAAAATACATCTCATATTGAAAATAAGACAAATCGAATAATTATGATCGAGAGGGCCATATAGTAAGGGTTGCAACTTCAAATTTTGGTACCCTAACCTCATTCATTACTTTTGATTGGCTTGTAGAATGGCCAATTATAGGTCGGTTATTTCTAATTAAATTTGCCGTGGAAGAAAAGATAGTTGAGTTTTGTTCACTAAATTGATCACTCTCCCATGCATCCTCTCTTTTACTGGTAGCGTTGCAAACTCGTAAACAATTTATTTTGACCAAACAAAAGCCCTGGGAAAACAGATAAAATAAAATTACAACTAAACAATTTCAAACCACATAATTCGGAGTGGATGAGTTTACTAGAGACTCGTATGCTAAGGTAGAAAAGAAAAGATGCATGTTCATATAGTCGTTCCAGGAGACAAGTATCCGTGGCTTGCCCTTGCTATATCAGAAGGTAGAAAAAGCCCCATGAGCTGGGTCAGGGTAATGATGGTAGCAACCCATCGTCATTGACGCAGAGCCTGCAATGGATGAATGGGACCGCTCGCTAGGACTGAGATGACCTGCCACCCAGCGCAGGGATGATCTCTCTTGCTGCCTATTTATGACTGCTGCTGCTTGGGCTGTGTGGGCCAGTTGGCCCAGGATTATGATTTTATTATTTATGTTTTGGATGTACAAGATCATTAAGCCAATAAGGCAATTTTGTATTTGAGATGAGCTTTTTATTTTCGACACTCCAAGGGCTACTAACTTGTGGCAGCATCTGCAGGCCATTATTTTTTTGTATAAAATGCCGAGTGTTATCTTGATAATCAAAGGATGCATTTTATTATAAAAAACAAAAAAAATATCTATTACTGCAGGCCGGCCAACATGTTAGCTGATAATTGTTTTATGTTCTACATTATTTGTCAAATCCGATACATATGGTTGGATCTGGGCCATTCATTACATTTGGTCAATCTTTTGGTCAACTCCAATCGATAAAAGGCCTAAAAAACAAACCAATATTCAAATTGCTATATTCTTGAATCCTATAAGTAACAACAAATGATTTCCACTAAAACTCTCTAATTTTAAATATCCCAATAGATAAAAGGTCAGCCAAGTAGAAAAGTGACCACCTCTCACCGTACTCAAAAAACTAATGGATGCAAGATAGTGCAGCGATAACCTTCCCATCATTTTTAGGGACGCAACGGCAATGGGAATATTCTTTGCACCAAACACATACTACTGGGTGGAAAAGTAACCCAGATAATTTTTCAAATAATATAGAGAACCAAAGTTATTGCTCTCCAAGTTTGTTCTCTTATTGCTTGATCGATCTCGGACGGAAGCATTAAAATAATTAGCCTTAACCCTTGACAACAGGTAAGCACTTCCAACAATCAATGGTAAGTTCTTTGAAGAGGAGAGATATCGAAATCATAATCATCAATTCAAATTTTGAATGGAATTGATTCCCAAAATGGACTGTTGTGGAGCATGCCCATTATCAAACAAGACCACGCTGCTTGAAGACTTCTAAAATACTTGTGCCGATTTTTGCTGGAGATTCAACGACTGTCACACCTGCTTCTCGTAAGATCCGAATTTTGTCTTGGGCTGTGCCTTTTCCTCCAGATATAATTGCTGTAATGTAAACAAAAACCAGTAGAGTATTAAAGATTATTGTTTAAAGACTAGAGACTAAAAAGTAAATACAATTGGATAGGTACTAAATTTAATAGCAGAAAAATATCATCTTATATCAGAGGAAATCATCACCTAAATCGAAGCAAAACGAAATATGAGCACCTTCATGTAGAAAATATGCAACAAAAAAATAATTGATTCTCTGTGCAAACTCATCAGTTGTATATTACTTGTAGAATATTTTTTCCCCAAGCAAAACCTCGCAGGGAAACCTGTGGAATGCTTTTCCACGTTTGTGGATGGCATCCCTACTAAACTTATCAGCATAGACTAGTGCACCTCACCCAGGGGGATTCGAGCAGAGCACCTGCTGGCAAGGTACTAGGCAAATGCCCCAACATTGGCGACAACCAGTTGAGCAAACCCCTTGGACTATATACTTTTATAGTGTATACTACAATGGTTTGAATAAATAGGCATGCATGTCGATTACTTGGGGTTCCAAAAATAGCAGACTAGATTTATTTAGCATATATTTCCTGTCCATTCTTAAATTAGGTGCCTGGTATTTAATTTACGATATCCAACACACTTTTTACACCCACGGAACCATGCCTCATTACCAGCATGGACATTAAGGTACATCGAAAACTCTAAAAACTGTCATTAGTCTTTCGTAAGTCCAAAACTTCCTGAGCATATCCACCTAATGATGATGAAAGTAAAACTTGCAATCCCTTGCAGGACAATTATAGTCGGTGTCTATTGTTTCCTGAACAATTTTTTTCAGAAAAGTAGTAATGTAGCTCAAACTTATCTTAAGAATATAAATTACTAAAACAAAATTTTAGTTGAATGCAATTATAAAAAGCTAATCTAACAGGCAACCAATTTGTGATCTGTGCAGGGGAGGATTCTACATCGAGTGGAATCCATTACACAATAAACATGATGCCTCGCATATCTTTGCACCAATTGAACCTTCAATTAACACATCAATTTTTAGGTGCTTACATATATCTCATAAGAAACCAGTCTACTTACATTTTACTTAGATATTGGGTCTAATACCAAAAACCATTTCCATCAGTGTTAAAATTAAGCAGCTGCAAGAGCCATTCTCCGGGAGGATGGCATA
>CBVK0100639604.1:0-11157 GCA_900067695.1 Picea abies
AAGACATATCGAGGTTCCCTCATGGAACCAATGTCCCCCAAGACATATCGAGGTTTCCTTGTGAAACTAATGTCTTGGTTCCTTCATCTGACCATCTGAGGCATGTCAGGATGAAATCTACATTCGCCCCTACTAGCCCACATAGGATCATCCGGGGAGAATGCCTCATGATGTTGCCTCAAACATCTCTAGGTTCAGAAGCTTCTAGTCAATTTCCATAGATCTCACATAGAGTACAAGCAACCAAATAATTTAGATGAATGTATATAGCAACCGGTGAACACAATTGGGAGCAATTCCATTGGCTCTGGCTCTCTCTATGCCTTATCAATAGTTTACACGATCTCATGGGAAGCAATTGACCAGTGCTTCTTCCTCACAGAGCCACATTGGATCATCATGGGTTCATCTTCTACCCGCATTGGGGGCGCATTGTGTGAAGGATCTATCCCACATTGATAGGAATCCCATAATTGACCACCACCATCAAACCTAAAGAGGCTAGGTTTAAATAGTCTACTACTAGATTCTTGTTCAGGCTTAAACATTCTACTACTAGATTCCCGTTCAGACCGTCTCAATAAATTAGGACGAGAAACTCCTGTTCGATGCCATTTTCCATTATTCATGTTACAAGCCAAGAGATTGTTTTGGTAGTCCACGTAGAAGACGTCCTCACCTCCGAACACATAACGAGCAAACAGAAGCCCACAGGGCATTGGATGCTTAACACTCTTAACCCAGGTAGCGCTGCGCGTATCCATGTCTAGTTTCCACAAATGGAATGTGCTTTTATCCCTTGATATATAATCCCTTGACATATAAGGCACATTTGTTTCTCAAGCTCTATCGTACAGAGGGGACGCAAGCATCGCTCATCCAACAAAATGGGCTTCTCCCATGCCTCGTCCCTCACGCTAAAAAGCATCACCATTTGTTTTCTTTGCCTCTTCGACTTCATGACCCAGCAGAAAATCCCTCTGAAGACGAACGGTCATTCATACAGGACACGAAAGTGTCGTTGATGTTCGAAACCTTCCGCCACGTATTGTTCTTGGCATTGTAAATAAGTGTGGTCGTCAATAACCATAGGTTTTTTCTTGGAACCCATGATCTTGATATACATATCTAAACATTAATTCAATCTTTAAATCAAAACCTCGAGTCAATCTACCAAAGAGATCTGACTCATCAATATTGCGTGTAAGTGACAACCTCCAAAATACTTGTAGCCAATAGGCTAGGTCTAATCAACAACTCTCTCATTTTCCTGGGCCCTCCCGTGAGGGAGTCAAGCCCAGTTCTGCTCTGATATCATGTTGATTTTTCTGTATGAGATAATATGAGATGATATATGATCGATGTTTTATTACAATGCTGAGTGTTCCATATATAGAGAACATATGGTGACCATCCATGAAAGGACGCGTCCCTTGGATGATCAATAACTATTTATTATTATCATTACTTATTATATATTATTTAATAATCAATAATTATATTATTAATTATTAATCTAGGAGAATGTCTTCCCGATGTTGTCCAAACATCAACATCCCCTTGCACTTGGGAGAGATGTTGAGCCTCGTTGGACCCTAGTTTTTCCTCTTATGTTGGACGGCTTTCTCTCTTGGAGAAATTATTGTACATGTGGCACATCTTATTTGTATTTTGACTTGGTCTCCTTTGGTTAGTTGGAAGACAAGTCATTTTTGTAGTTCTCCTAGGCTAGATCTAAGGAGATAAAAAATAATATTGAATGAGAAGGACAATAAAGCCTCCTCTGTAAATAGAGGCTCCTTTTCTCATTCCAATTTGTTGTTGTTATTGGCTACTTCTTTGAGAATACAATTTTGTTGAATATCTAGCTATTGAGGCATTGGTGCCAATTCTTGGAGCTCTTCTATCTTGGTTTATTTTGGTGCATTAAAGATTTGTTGTGTTTGCTCAAGACTACGACAAGCTTTCAAGATAGATCCATTTGAAGGGTAAGCCTACCACTTGGAGGGAAGATGTCTATGGGTAAATCCTTTCCTTCTTCCTTTGTTAGTTTGGTATTTGCTCAATTCCTTGCTTTGTTTTCCTTTGGATCCCAAGCAAGGGTATTTAGTATTATTATCAAGCTATAGGTTTCAAAATGATTACATCTATAGATTATGATTCCAAGCCTCGGCAGTTCCAAAATCCATGGAAACCCTTAACTACTTGACAATTTTTAGAAATTAACTGCCAACTAACTTGAAACAGAAATTTGGATCATCACAGGTGGCATGAATAACAACTACAATTTGAAATATGGATTATTAAAGTTTCACTTGGACTCATTATTTCACCTGTCCTAAACATGTACTCAGAACAAGTCAGATTTGCCAGAAGGAGGGATACTAATTCTGTGGCAAGAAATGCTGTGGAAATATGGCCTTTGTTTCGAACATTCCGTCTGACTTGAATAACTGCTATTCTGTAACAATTTGAACTATCACCAGAGTCCTTCATTGTCAGGATTTTAACAGTAGCAACAAGAGAAATACTTTCATGATTGTGCAGCAAACGATTAGCATCCCTAAACTTTAACTCAAATGCTTCACTTTAATCCTTCATAACCATCCATCAATACAACATATTGAAGAAAACAGCAAATTTAAGCTCAGCTGTTTTCTATGAATGGTTATATAGGCAAAGAGATGTATAATTAGGAAAAAGCGGGGTTCAAAAGTTCAAAAAGGATGACAAAAAGATGGGCCAATGGCTACATATAAAGGTCCCGTCAAATTACATGAGAAATTACTAGTGTTTCACTTTCCACTCTCTAGTCCTCTTTCTAAGATATGTTTAATTCTTTATTTATCTTTAGCTAAATGTAGACATAGGGTTCATCTCATTGTTCTGTTTAGACAAATGTACAGATCAGGTTCATGTCTGATTGCAAAACTGTGTCTCCCTTTTGTCCCAATAAAACTCTATTATGCATAGAAGAGAAATTAATGCTATTATGCAATCTATGATTCATTTAAATGCTAAAAGTATTTACATCTATTACCCAAACATTCTTCAAGTTGCTTGGATGTTCTGTTTCAGTCAAATGCAAAACAAGGATCACTGAAAACCTTCGTGTCATCTGCATTCATCTGACAGTTTGTCATCATAAAATTATTTATTCAATGAATACTTGTCTCACAAAGCTTTAGTCAGCTTGCTACAGTGGAAACTGAGTGTTATGTTGACTTCTTGTAGCTGCAGAATTTCCTGCAAGTGTGTGGATGGTAAGCAGGACTGGGCAAATTACTTCAGGCTTTCAGTATAAGCCAGTTGGTGAGTTATGCACATTTTTTCATGAATGGATCAAAATAATGCCCCTTTCAGAGCTCTCATGACTGCTATGTTCTCAACCCAATGCTTTTATTAATTTTTTTGATTAAATTTTGTTTAATTAGTTTTTTGAATTGCTGCATGTATTACATCAAAGATGAAATCAGTACATTGTGGAACAGAAGAATTAGATCACACGAACAACAGGGGTCTTGGGAAAATCCCACCCTAAGAATGCCAAAATAATGTTGATTTTTTTTTAATTTTTATTAAATTGGTTTATGATTATGGAAGATAGGTTCTATAGACCAAGTTAGATCTCAAAGCACCTTAAAAAGTTAATCATAATCTATTGATTATCTTATGTTAAGACGTAGGATCATACTTGTGTTGGGCATTTCTGGTTATCTTAGTAAATAAATTATTATAAGAGGGTTCTTTTGCCTAATGAGAATTGACTGCCAATTCTAGCCTGTTTTAACCTTTTTTTTTATAAATTCCTTGGAAAAGTTAAGTAGGAATTACTCTTGAAGGTGTAAAGAAATGGCAATAAAATGGGTATTATAAGAAGACCATTTTGAGAAGTAGGATAATATTTAACATTCGTACAATTTTCAAATTGAAACATTGTCAAAAGCAATTTGTTAACCAAAAGTCGAAGTATTATATGCAAGAATGATCACTGAACATTTCCCAAAGCATTTAGTTACCATATACAAGATGTAGAATTGTGGTGAAACCTGCACAGAGAATCTAGCTAACAGCAATTTGTACAAAGCTTACAAATTGAGAGAAGGAGAGAAGAGATGAGAGACAATAATCAATAGAATTCTATTCACTGTATTCCACACTCAAAGAGTGAAATAATTGTTAGAATTTAGGGGAAACTAGAACAGAGATATTCTTTTTCAAATTATTCACTACTGTAGATGGGAAACTAGAACAGAGATATTCTTTTTCAAATTATTCACTACTGTAGATATAGATCAGCAAGCAAAACAAAATTTCTGAAGTAGATTAAACATAGAAACAGTACAATAGATCTGAGCATGTAGGAAACAATTCTAATCTAGATCTAAACATGAACAGATCTAATCATTAAACAAATTCTAGATCTAAACATGAACAGATCTAATCATTAAACAAACTCTGAACATTAACATAATCAGATCTGATAATAAGCAAAGCAATAACTGAGCATTACCTTGATTGAAAACAAGAACAAATTTACCTTAGATGCTTTGTTGCTGTCCTCTTTTCTCTATGCTCAGAAATAGCTAATAATGGTCATGGATCAAACCCTCAAGGGTTTGATCTCATCATAATCTAGGTGGACAGTTTTGCCAAGAAGAACTCAAAGACCAATCAACATACTTAACAACAAATAGGGCTGATATAAGAAACTCAAAGAACTCAAGGCTGATATAGAAAAAAAACCCCAAACAACTCAATCAAAAACTGTCCAAAACATATAGGGCTGCTGCAGCAAATAGGCAGCCGAAGACAACAGAAAATTAGGGGTGTCTTAACAGGCCCTAAAGGCTGTAAATGATAGGGGATAGCAGCAGCACAACAGGGATACCAGCAGCAGCCAAAGAAGAAGCAGCGACAGCCAAAGAGAGGGCAGCGACAGACAAGAAGGAGCTAGCGACAGCCTAGGAGGAGGCAGCGGCAGCCTAGGAGGAGCTGGGAGGGGGCCGCGGCACTTGTAGCAGAAAAGAGAGAGGGCCAAACTGCCACAACCAACAAGAGAAGACCAGCCATACCTTACCCCAGCACAAGGGGACTTCAAACCAACAACACAAGGAGACCAAACCTTCAAATAACAAAAGGGAAAGCTCCAAAGAGGATAGCCGTACCACCAAACAATCATACCCTAACCAAGAACTGAAACAAGGAGTGGCCGCAGTACTTAGACAGTAAGAGGAAGAGGCCGCTCCACCTTAACCAACAAGAGAAGACCAGAACTAGGGCAACCGTACCCTTACACCAGCACAAGAGAAAAGATCCAAGGAGGCCGAATCAGAAAGACCAAACTGAAGAAGTAGCCGCAGCAAAATTCAGACCATGAGAAGTGTGAGAACAAAGTTAAAAAGAGAGTGAGGGGTAAGGTTCTTTTTATAGCTTAGGTGGGTAGGTTAGGGTTTTCTAATTTAACCCTTTCTTTAGGATTAAATCAAACCCTAATAAAAAATAAAAATAAATAATTAATATTTTAATTATAAAATATTAATTAGCAAAGTCAACAAAGTCAAGGTGACTAACAAAGAACCAAAACACATAATAAGGAGGACGTGGCACAAGCAAGAGGTTACAACTGTAAGAAGACAAAGGAAAACTTTCCACATAAGTCTCATGATACCTTATAAGCTTTTATCATCCCTACATAAGAGGGAAAATCAATGATGTGGTCTTGTCCATCTTCTAGCTGGTCCTAGGTCCCATGGACCATCCCGGGAGAGAAGAAGAAGATCACACATCATCACATCTTGGCACTCAACCAAGAACCACCTGGTCCCAGACCAGGATACCCCAGAACACATCTGGGTGCCTTAAAACACATCTGGGGTCTCTAGAACACATCTAGTGTCTTTATATACGAAGGTACAAGACCAAGGATCAACCCAAGCATTTAAGCAAAGATTCCCTAGAACACATCCAGGGGCCCTAGAACACATCTAGGGACTTATATCATCAACCACCAAGGAGCACATCCAAAGATCAATCCAAGTACCAAGCAAGGATTCTCTAGAACACATCCAGGGGCCCTATAACACATCTAGGGACTTACTGCTTGGTCCTTGACCAAGGGCCCTAGTAATATACTGGGGGCCCTCACTAGGGTCTCTTTTCATGGCTCTAACTGCTTGGTCCCATACCAAGAATGCCAAGAGTGCACTAGAGGCCCTAGATCTCAGCTAGGGTCTTTGCCATCCTTCCAGAGAATGGTTCTTGCAGCTGCACTAATTTCAACACTCCCTCTTAGCAAGAGAGTCATTCTCAGCAACACCAAGCTTGTCTCGAAAGTACACAAACTTTGTCAATAACAAAGGCTTGGTCAAAATATTTGTTGTTTGTTTCGTCGTCGGAGCATACTAAATAATGAGAATGTTCTTCTGCACTATGTCTCAAACATAGTGATATCTCATCTCAATGTGTTTCGTTCTATCATGAAAACACAGGAATCACAAAGAGCTTTACACAACAAACTTCTGTTATCATAGTGAAATGCGATGGGTTCCAGCTCGGCACTGAAAAAAACCAAGAGTAGCTTTCTGAGCCACACTGCTTCTCTACTAGCAACACTTACAACAATGTATTCTGCTTCTATAGTGCTTTGGGCTATGGAGCCCTGCTTCATGCTGGACCAGAAGATCATAGCTGGACCCAAACTGAAACAATATCCGAAAGTACTCTTCCGGTCCATTGTAATGCTCATCCAATCTGAATCTGTATCATCATGAAGCATTACACCTCCACTGGAAGTGTATCTAAACCCATAGGTTATAGTTCCTCGGACATATCTGAGAATATTCTTAACAACAACCATATGAATATGTTTCAGTTCACACATGAACTGGCTGAGGGCATTCATTGCATAACAAATGTCCGGTCTGGTATGTACTAGATACATCAAGGACCTAATGATCTGACGATATACGGTTTGGACTTCTAGATCTGAACTTGTAGCTTGATCATGTAACTTCTTCAGGTTGGAAATCATAGGTGTGGTCATGGACTTACAGTCCAACATGCCAAATCTGCAAAGCACATCAACTACATACTTGTTTTGTTAGAGAAAGATCTCACCTGGTTTCTGCCACACCTCTAAGCCAAGAAAGTAATACATAAGACCCAAGTCCTTAATTTCAAATTCTGTTGATAACTCCCTCTTAGTCTGAGCTAAAAGATGTTCCTCTCCAGTAAGGCACAAATCATCCAACACGATAACAGGATGATTCTACGCAATCTTTATATAAAGATTAGAATCTGCTATGCTCTTGGAGAACCCAAGACTCTGAAGAAAACTATCAATTCTCCCATACCAAGTTCTTGGAGCTTGTTTCAATCCATACAAGGCTTTCTTGAGTTTGCAGACATGGGTCCCATGGAACACAAAACCCTCATGCTGATCAATATAAACCTCTTGCTCAACTTCACCATTAAGAAACGTAGTCTTAACATCCATTTGGTAAAGTTTCCAATAAAAAACTGAAGCAAGAGAGATGATGATTTTGATAGAGGTATACCTGGCAATAGGAGCAGAGATCTCATCTTAATCATCTTCCTGAGATAAACCATGAGCCATAAATCTAGTTAACATGGCCATCCGCTGCATGCTCTATTTTGTAAATCCATTTAGAGGTTAATACCGATTTTCCTTGAGGTCTTGGGACCACTTCCCATACATCATTCTTCAAGGCATCCTTCCACACTTTATGTTTGGCAGCTTCTTCAAAAAGGAAGGTTCTGAGTCAATCACAGGATTCAATTGAGCTATTAGACTTGAGGATTTATCTGGTTTCTTACTTTCTTTGAAGGTAGCTATAGGTGCTGCATGCTTTTCTGCTTCCTTTAAAAATGGCACCAAGTTGGCTTCCTTTAGGCATGAAGTTTCTCTAAGAAAACTCAATAGAATCCCTTATGGGATCCATTGAAGGCTTTCTGGTCTTCTCCCTCTGCTCACTTTAAAGTTGTGAACATGAATGTTCGAAGTTGGAGCTTCCTGCTCCCTTATATTATAGGGAAGATTTCTTTGGAACGACGAAAGGTTGCTTCCTCATGGAAGGTCACATCTCTACTGACCTTAATGAACTTTTGCCCTTGTACATAGATTCTATATGCTTTTGAGGTCTTACTGTATCCCACAAAAGTTCCTTTTTTTCTGGAGGGCTCTAACTTAGTCCTCTTTTCTTTAGGTATATGAATGTAGATAGGACTACCAAAGATTCTCAAATGATCAACTAAAGGCTTCTTATTCGTGAAGATTTCTTCTGGAGATTCTCTTCCAAGGCTTTATGAAGACATCTATCCTAAATATAGACAACAATACTTACAACTTTGGCCCAAAAGGACAATGAAAGATCCTGATCATAGTTCTGGCCAAGGCTGTGGGGGAGCGCCCCCCTCCTCCTCGAACCCGCTCCCGAATCGCGCTTCAAAGGGGAGCGTTTTTAGGGAGCGTGCTCCCTGGTTTCTGAGGGAGTGCTCAGGGAGCGAACGCTCCCTGAGTGCTCCCAAGGCAAAAAAAACGCTCCCTGAATCCGCGCGCGTGAGGAGGAAATTGTTTTTTTTTTTGTTTTTTTGGAGAAATGACTTATGGAAAAGGTAGCCTAGGGTTAGCTAAGAGGTCAAAACACTCTTTCACTCCCATTTGAGTGAACTGCCACCTAGTCCTAGTTAATTGATCCATGCAATCATCAATTAACTAAGTCATACATGTGGAAGTGAGAGACACATGCAACGACTGGGGATAAAACCAAGGTTGCCATGCATGAGTGACTTCCACTAGTCTAACTGAGTGTAATTGACTCTGAACTGAAGAGGAGCGCCCTATTTTGTAGGGGAATATTCTCAAGAGAGAATATTCTCATCTATGGACACACTCACCTAGGTAATTATTTTCCTAAGGTTGATAGTCCAATGTGGAGGGTGTTACCCTCCACATTGGACTATCAACCTTAGGGAAATAATTACCTAGGTGAGTGTGTAATATCTCCAACACCCCCCCTGAACACTACTAGGGTGTAAATGATGAATGGATCTCGACAACCAAGGCCATGTTAGGTACCCATTGTACAATGCATCTAAGAATGAAACACTGCAAAAATAGAGGAAAGAAGGAAAACCTCATGGGAAAGCCCCCTCCGTCAAAGTACAATCCATCAAAATAAAGAAGGAAGAAAGGAAGTTGCTAAGCAACTATGTCCTTCACTCCAAGAAATTACATAGGAAGTGAAACTTTTGCTTAGTAAATGTCTTGGTGAAGATGTAGATGTCTCTATGGATCTGATGAAGTAGGTGCACCAGTGAGATGACGCATGCAAACGTCTCTACGTGTGGCTCCTGAGATGCATGCATGGCGCATGCATGAGGCTCTTGATATGCATGCATGGTGCATCCAAAAGTGTTTGCATGCGGCTCTTGATATACATGCATGGTGCATGCAAAAGTGTCTGCATGGGGCTCCTTAGATGCATGCATGGCGCATGCAAAAGTTTCTACATGTGGCTTCTGAGATGCATGCATGGCGCATGCAAAAGTGTTTGCATGTGGCATCCAAAGATGCATGCATGGCGCATGCAAATGTGTCTTCATGCGGCTCCTGAGATGCATGCATGGTGCATGCAAAATTGTCTACATGTGGCTCCTGAGATGCATACATGGTGCATGCAAAAGTGTCTGCATGTGGCTCCTGAGATGCATGCATAATATCTTCCGCATGTGATTCAGAAAACATATTTGAAATGGAGTAGACATCATCTCCAATGAATGGAACACAAAGTTGTGCAAATACCTATGTAGCAAGCTCTTCAAACTAAGAGGCTTGATCTTCCGGTGACTTTCCTGCTGGCTCTATCTTGTCAATCTTTTGCATGCAATCTTCACAACCTTCCTTATTCCCGAATAGAACCTCCAATCTGGTCCATAGTTCGTTTGGAGTTGAGAGTGATTCATCCTCTGCATGATATTGTAGTTTAGGAGAAATAGACACGCAGAAAAGTCCGAGAGCCATGTCTTGTGTGTTGAGAAAATAATTTTTCTCATCAGCGGAATCAAGTTCTACTTCTGTTGCCATGGTTATTCGATACAAGCCTTTGCATCTGAGTTGATGCAGAATTTTTAGCTTCCACTCGAAGTAGTTATGAGGCGTGAGAAGTATTTCTGGTGATTAATCCATCTTTACTAACTTCATCTCCCTTCTGGACTTGTAAATAAGATACTTGTGCGCCTTGCTCCTAGCAACTTGTGGGCTCTGATACCATGTAGAATTGTGGTGAAACTTGCACAGAGAATCTAACTAACAACAATTCGTACAAGGCTTACAAATTAAGAGGAGAGAAGAGATGAGAGAAAATAATCAGTAGAATCGTATTCACTAATGAGAGAATGATTAATTACACATGATATACTCTACATGGCTAAGTAAAGTCACCATAGTAGTGATCTAGAGAGATCTAGACACTCACTGATAGAAAGCGAAGTAATCTGCTACCTAGTCCTAGTTAACTAATCCATGCAATCATCAGTTAACTGAATCACACGTGTGGAAGTGAGAGAAACACATGCAACCGCTGGTGATAAAACTGAGGTTTCCATGCATGAGTGACTTCCACTAGTCTATGTAGGGGAATATTCTCTAGAGAGAATATTCTCATCTAAGGAAGTGCTCTTGACATTGGAATATCCACCTTATGATGCAGACCCCCTCTTCCTCTCGGGGCTGCTCGACCTCCCGGTCTAGGATTGTTCAAGAACTGGAGTCAGATTAACTCTTAGGGCCCCTGTTGGACCCCCAAACAAGTTTACACATGCCCCTTTCTTCCTAAGGCGTAGGTTTTGTGAAACCTGCAGGCTCTTGCTAAGCCCCTGTTCCTTTTTAAAATTTGAAATATAGGCGTTAGCTCCTTTTGCTAAGCTCCCCCCTTTCTTCATATGACCATGGGCTATGATCCGAGGCTTAACCCAAAAAGCGCTAAGCCTTTGGGCTTGAGAGCTTTTAACACTAAATGCTACTCCGATCTCCCGAAGTGTTCTGTTGCCGAATTCACGGGATTGCTCCACGTGCCCCCCCTCCAAATCAACGGTCAGGATGAGTTCCTGCCTCTGGCGCTTCGGACGACTTCC